>JAVQJG010128461.1:0-12542 GCA_036024015.1 Craterocephalus amniculus | reverse complement strand
TATATACATATACATAATGTTTTTTTTTTCCACAAACGAGTCAATCATAAAAACACAATAACAAGCCACTGTTGTTTAAACTACAAACCTAGCATTCATATATGTATCATAGAAAATTTTGATAGAGACAGTGATGGACTGCAAGAGGTAGAGGATGCAGTCATCTTCAAATCTGATATCTCAGGGTCCTTTGGGAATTGCGCGTTCCCTGCTCAGAATTCCTGGATTGCTTCGTTCCAGGTTCTGAGGACGACTGGAGCGCATGATTATAGGACAAATACTCAGTGATGGCAGCTGAAAAAAATGTGGCTGTTTCTCAAAAATTGCTGGTGTTAGTGTTAAATTGAAACCTTACCGATCCTGAACGATCAAAACCCCTGAGTGCTGCGTCTTCCGCGGATAAATCAAGGACCACTCCCCCTTGAAACCTTCCTCAATATAAACAGTGTTTTAGAGATATTTTTACAGTCCAGGTCTCCAAGCATGAAAACATCTGGACTAATTAAGAGGCAGGATCAAATATTATTTAAAGAGTTCTGGCAGAGTAATTCAATGAGCTGGAGTAAGGGCTTCGGTTACAGCCAAGCTGAGGAAGACGGTTTTGTTTTTTTTTAACTTTGAGGTAGGTTCAGAAAAGGATAGTGGAACTGCACGCAGCATGGGAATGTCTGTGTTTGCCTGACCAAATGCTAAACAATGCTATCACAGCCTAAGATGATCAATCGTTCCCGGCCCTCATGTGGATTCTCCTGAAGCTGCTTTTCTCCCTTCTGGATACAGTAATTGATCCCAAAGCCGAGACATTATGAGGTAATTAATTAAATTAGGGATAATTAATCGGAAACCAATTTTGCTTCTTCTTTTTTTTTTTTTTTTAAGGCAGGCTTGTAAAGTTTTTTAGCTAAGGTGTAGTTTAGGTGTATTTTTTATGCACCTGTTCATCAAGGAATTCAGGTTGGAGAATTATATTCTTCACAAGCCGTTTTCTGTGTGTTGTGATCTTTTAATAAAGCTGTTGGGGAAGAAAAAGATCAGTCCCTTGAACAAAAAGATTTCAAGTTTAACTATAAATGTATTTTTATATACCAAAGCTTTATTTTCCTAGTGTCTTCTCTAAACCTGATTTGTTATAACGTTATAGATGAATTCATTAGGGTTTTGTTTACTTCCTGGCCAACATGCCTATTTTTGAGGTGATACACTGTTTTAGATAATGTGTCACATGCAGACTTGCACTCAAACTGATCGAAAACTGGCATCACTGAGAAATTTCAGTATCTGAATAATTGAAGCATTAAAATGATTTTTGACTCATTACCGCCTACAGTTAATCAGTAGCTGGGGGAAGTGGTTTCTTCTAAATTCTACTCATTCTTACAGAGTAGCAGGACTAATGATCCTTGGTGATAGATGTGTACCATTCCTCAAGTTTTTGTTTATACTTTTAAAAATTCAAAGACAAATAGAGACGTTTCCATGAGCCAAGTTGTTTTTTTCTTTGTTTGCATGCCAGATAAGTTTCAAGTACTGACTGTTTTCTTTGTGTGTGCCCAAAGCAACAACTGGAAGAAGAAGCTGCAAAGCCACACGAACCTGAGAGACCTATCTCACCACCGCCCAGCGAGGCCAAGCACCGCAGCCTGGTTCAGATCATCTACGATGAAAACAGGGTCAGTGGAAGAGACACAATCACACACACTCTCAGTCTGTGGCACACCGTTTCCACCCCACCCAGTGCCCTGGCATTTGAATGTAGTTCAGACAGGTGTGTGTCTGAACTGGATTCTGTGTGTTCTTAGAGGTCTGTCATTTTTATTTGTCATGTTTGATGAAATCCATAAACAAAAAGCCCTCTCAACAACATGTCAAAAGGCATTCATGTCATACTTAACCTTTCTACTCTTTACTGCCAGGCGGAACTCTTGCCTAAGAGAATAAGCCATCAGAGGTCACCATTGCGGGCATGATGAGTCACACGTTAGGCTTTCAATAGCATGCTCTCAGTAGAAGGTGACTCACTTTCACACTGACTCAAACCTTTATCTTTGTCTTTTCCCCAAGTATTGCGGACTGATTGTTCTTCAAACACAAAAGCTAAACAGAGCAGATCCGAGGTTACATAAAGGCAGAAGGAAGTGTTTATGTTCTGCACATTTCTCTGCGGCACACAAAGCAATGGCTGGCATTAAGTAAACTTTTATTAAACAGTGAAGTGGTGATTCTCAGTGCTCTCAGTCCCCCCTAGTGGTTAGAAGCACATGTCCTCTTTTTATCAGAATTGGCTTAGAAGTCCCCTTTTTTAGTGTATCACACCCCATATTGTAACTCTGAGGTTTCAGGCCTCCTCGGTGGGACTGGCAAGTATTATAAACATTGCACGGGAGAAATATAATGGTGTGAAATGTCGAAAAAATGCTTTAAGTTCAGAGCATAGTGCAACGAAAGGATTGTCATTGAGCATGAGGCTAGATGACTTCAAGTTCTGAGAACCATTACATCTTACTTTTTGCTCTGACTTGCACAGAAACTGGCAGGAAAACCACTTAAAAGCAGAAGCTTTAAAAAAACAAAAAGCTAAGAAGAAAAAAGCCCGCATGACTTTCACGGTCATCATGCGCAGCATAATTACAGCACTTCTGTGAACAGCAGGACATTGCAGATGGCCAAAGTTTAACAGTGACTCAAGTGTGTATGCTAACCTCTGTAACACTTCCCTCTGACTGACAGGATGCACTCTGGCCTACTGCCGGCCCCCTCCAGCTTCCACTCCTTTCTCTACAGACTTGCACAACTTCTTTTTCGGATTTCACATTCCCATTTACCCAATCACGGATTTTTCACACGCATAGATTGTCCCTAGCTTTCATTTCATCACTTCTTTATATATACTGTATATTACGCACGACGGGTGCACTGTGTGAAGTGTGTTCACCTAGTAACCTTTCCTTTATTCTCAGCCTCCGTATTGATCTGATGTGTCTGCAGTGTCATCAGTCCCTTCTCAGTGCCACCAGCTCTCTCTGACAAGGTTGCAGCCTTATTCTTACTGACAGCCTATTGTCACACCCCAGGGATGCTTCAGCTCATGTTCACTCTTCTCATGTTAGGAAAATAGTAGTCCGGCGCACAAACACAAGACGGGACGGTCTCCCTAAGACTGCATCGTCATGATTCTGCTGAGAAATGCCAAGAATTTATGTGTTAGGTTGGTTCTGCAGCAAATTTTGTTGTTCTTGTTTCCGTCCCTGCGTTTGTTGCAAAGGGTACAAAGGGGTTTGTTTCACAGTTAACCTGCCTGAGCAAATATATCGTTTGCTTTTAACAGCTCATAGTTTATAATGGCTCTGCTGTTTGGTAGAAAATCTTTGTGAACCAACAGTGGGACATGATGAAGATGATATACTGTAGTTAACATCCCCAGATTGGTTCTTTAGGAGATGAAGGACAGTTATTAAAGTATGAACACAATGTTAAATTAACCACACTTTTAGGAAAGCATGTACTCATGCAGTTTCTTTGGCATCCGGTATCACCCCTCCATTCATTATTACTGTATATGCGCAATTTGAGCCGTATTGCGAAGAGTTTTGAGGTCAGCATTGTGCCGTCTTGTTTTTCGAATTTGCTTAAAGTGTCACAGCTCGGAAATGGAGAGAAATCCCTGTGGCTCCCTATTCTCGGAGGATGAAAGTCTGCTTTTAATAATCGCTGCTCATTAACTGCTACTGTAGTGAGCGAGCTCTCTGAGGCAATAATCTGCAGCCTGTTACACCTACTCACTGGTGAGGAAGCAACACGGAGCAGCATTTGCATTTAAATGATATGGATAGCGTGTGCAAATGTACAGCACCGTTCCTTCCTTTCTGTGTGTGTGTGGGACACTTTTTGTAAAAGTTCTCATACGGCTTCCCTCTCTGGTGACCCAGTTATTAGTATGTGATAGACCATATGCGTGAGTTCTCTTTAGGCCTCATATTAAATTAGCACATGTCTTGTAGAAACGTAAAGAGGAGATCCCATACACTCCCTGTACTTTCTCTACAGCAAAAGCAGTGTATGGATAAGGAAGCTAAACATGGTGGGTGGAGTAGAATAAAGGCTCACACGCAAACACACAGTCAGCTTTTGTTCGTGTTATCAAGTCTTAAAAACTTCTACCATGTGTACCTCCAAACCGCTCTTGCTATATGCTGATTGCATCAGTCTGGGCCAGTTTCACTTGCTTTTGAGGGAAATCGGCTGAGATGGGACGCAACAGAGCATGTGGTGTGTCACCGAGGAGGGTCTGTTTGCATCGATGAACCAGGGAAGGTACAGAGTGGAATAAGAGAAGAGTTTATGGGGAACCTGGAGAGTAGTAGTCTGGGAAACTGCCTGCACGTTTGTCTGGTGGAACTAAATATAAATGCATGCAGGAGTAAAGCTCCAGCAAGGTCATGTAAGGAGAAGACGGACGGGGAGTTTTTTGCCGTCCATCTTCTTTTTTTTAGTTTTAGTTTTTTTGGTTTATGGTCCTTAACATAAATTGTTTCGGATATTAAGGGAGATTTCTTTCATCAGGTGGCATTTATTATCTAAGCACCTGAGCCATGCGGCTGCCCTCCTTTTTTTTTTTTTTTCCCTACCCCTCCCCACACCCTTAAATTCCCACTCAGTTTTTGCTTCACTCCTGCTTTCTTTCCTGCCTGCCTGCTCTTTCTCTGTCACCTCTCTTCGCTCAGGGGAGGTGAGTAATCTTTTTTTTTCTCCCTCCCCTGTGAGAGAGTAGAGAGAGCTGAAGTAAGGAGCTGTGGCCCAGGCAGAGTTAAAAGCTCTAATAATAGTCAGTGCATCCATCTCTCCATCCATCCATCCATGCATCCAGCAGTCTGTCCATCCAGCTAGCAGCATTGTAGCCTGAGCGATCGAGTAAGCATGTTCGCTGCGTTGCCGTGGTGATGTTAGAGGTGCAGGCTGACGGCTAATGTGCTACTTCTGTTTGTCTTCTCTCACCAGAAAAAGGCAGAAGAGGCTCATAGGATACTGGAAGGACTGGGACCCAGGGTAGAATTGGTGAGTAGAGACCTGGATTTTATGTTTCGATTTTAGCTTATTCTTTCTTTTCTTCATCTCCACATTTTTAAAAAAATGACCCAGTATAAATAGTTACTGGTGCTTTTGCAAAAAAAAAAAACAAAAAAAAAAATCCCACACACGATGCTACAAATAGCAGGGTTTGTATCAGTTCTGCTATCAGGATCAAGGCTACTATCTTTTCCTGACATATTTTCATATGACTTTTATATATCTGCCATTTCCGTTTCATGTGATTGTTTCTTTTCTTGTTCCAGCCTCTTTACAACCAGCCTTCTGATACCAAACAGTACCATGAGAACATCAAAATGTGAGTCCAACTCTACACTTTCTATAGACTCCTTTTTTTCTTGGCTGAAAAGTTTAAACGGCTTGTAACGGCAAATAATGTGAATTATCACCTGTAAAAAAAAAAAGCTTTTTTGCCGAGTCGATCTTTTAGATGGTTGATTTTGGTTTTTGGTGCTTGTTGTGGCTTTTTAATTCTGCCTTAATTGTATATTACCTTAAGTAAAAAATGTTCTACTTTTCTCCACCCCCATATTTCAACTCTTTTGTCCCCTTGAAAAAGAGCAGAAACTGACATGTGTCATTAGAGTTCATATAAAGGCAATTTCACGTCCTCCTTCTGAAACGCCAAAGTGTTCTTGGACGAGACACCAACCACATCCCAATCTTCACATTCAGAGGCCCAGAGGTTAAAGATGGCTCTCAAGAAGAGCTTGAAGGTTCAGGCCTGCCTCATCAAGTGCATCAAGGCTCTGATGATGCAGGACCAAAGCTGTCCTGCATCTTTAGCGAGTCTGCACAGACCTTCCTGTGGGAATAGCACATATTAATTAAATATGTTTGTCCTGCCCTCCACTAAATGTACACAAACCAAATGCACAAATGTCTCCCGTTTATTGGCTGTTGGAGGAGTTGTCTCTAAGCAACACATGCTGTCACGATGACATGTCTCATTCCTTCTGTTAATATCACATAAAGCCCTCATCAACTCCCACTCTCCAGTGCGGCAGCTGGGATGTCAGTTAGGTCTGTGAGAGTTTAGTGATTAGCCCTCAGGGTGGAGATCCACTGAATGCCATTTGTTCCTGATTGCAAGCCTGTGCCTTGCAGAGAAGCCATTTCTGAACCATTGTGGGAGCGGGTGGGGTAGATATGCTTAATAAATTAGTTTTGATGATCCAGTGAAAGTTAAATGATATGATTCTGGATAAGAGCAGACAGAGTTGCAGCCAAATAGACACTTTGTTTTAAATTTTTCTGTGTAAAGAATACAGTTTTCCTTAAAAGACTCAATGCTGCGGTAACTTAATAAAAACAAATATCTTTGCAACTGGAAATATATTGAGCAAAAACACAATTTCCAACAGCTGTTTTAATGGTAAAAGTCCTGTCTAGGAAACCATCAGCATATGTGTTTACAAATAATCGCCTCTGATTTTATATGTTTAACAACATTATGTAAAAGATATCTGACGAGGGTTGTTTTGCCTCTCACAAGAGGAAAATCACAGAGACACAGCAGTGTACATGTGACTGTCTGATGTGACATGTGACTGGCAGCAGAGGCAGCTTCCCAGGGGAGGGTGGAAGATAAACACTAATGACTGTTCAAATTCCCTATTGCCCAAAAATCTGCTAAATGTTCAGCCATGACAAGGCAAAATAAATTAAATTTAGCAGTTCCTTTATGACGTTTAGATATTTTTTTCTAAAGATAAATGGTTAGATCTGGTTAGATTAGGGATTACTATTTTTGCAGACATGACATAACATGCCTGTCCGTGCCAGCGGTGGTCAGAGAGATTCAGTAACAGAGATTGGGGAAAAAGAAACAAAGAATCCAAACCTGTCACTTACTAAATTTTTGAAGCCATTCGGGGGCTGCTAGTCATGGCGTTGTTCTGGAAAATTACAGATTTTGTTTCCTATAAATATGCTAAAGGTACACAGATGGACTCAAGAGAATCGACACATAAATTATTAGGATCTAGTCTCGGCTCATTTGTGCAGAGATTTGTGTTTTCAGAAGCAATAACAACAACAACAAAAACAAAAAATAATAAGACTAAAATGTTCTGTCTCGGGTCTGTGAAAATGGATGATAATTTTACCTTTGACGCTATAAGAGATTAACTGGATGCTTCTTTCTGTGAAGTTAAAGACCTACTTGGCACTGATGGAAAAAAAATCATGTCAGTTTTACATGTTAGTGGATATCTGCAGTAAGGAGGCAGGAAATAGGAAAGCACCATGCCATAGCTGTCGGTAAGGTTTGGCTTATCTATTTGTCATTTGTGGGGAATTAAATTCCTGAAACGGTTGTCCAGGATTTATAAAAGTTGACTTCCACCGTTGGCACTCTAGTTTAGTCACAGCAGCAAAGAGCAAAATGTGCCCGACCTATTAGCCGCACACTGCTGTCTTCACTCCTTTTGATCCCTTCACCGTTTGATCAGTATTATTGCCTCAAAGCAATTAACTGAAAACTGCTTTCACCCCCTCTGTGTGTATGTATGTGTGTGTGTGTGTTATTAAATACCAGTGTGTCAGTTTGACTGAGCACAATTGACTTCTTTGTTTTGTTAACTGGTTTGATAACTTTGGCATTCATCCCTGCTGGGATAGATGACTGCTAATATCTCTGTGGATCTCTCAGCCCCCTTCCCAGTTCATCTCCTTGCAAAACCAGTCAGCTGATGATAAATGTGCCAATATCCCTGGCTTATGGAGATACTGCACCATATGGTGTTGCTGCACCGCTAGAGTACCTCTGTCAAAAGTATGCCTATAATGAATCTTTCAGCCATCATGTTTTTGAAGCATTATGCCAAATTACAGTGTTCTCCGATATCTCAGCAATGGCACCGGCTTAGAGCAGGACAAAAGAAACCTTTTGTTGGGTTTCAGGGCTGCTAATCTTTCCTTTTGCCATCTGGTGTGCAGAGGACAATACCATCTCTGTCTTTAAAGAGCTTACTTTGTTGCTCCTGCTTTTGCTCTACCAAGTCTGTTCTCATCCAATGACACAATATATACACCCACACTATTTAGCTACTCTGATACAATTCCCCTCTCCTGCTCTGCACAAATGTTTGACCCATGTAGCTGAGATTGATCTTTTTTTTTAAGGGTAAGAAATGAAGAACGGGTCATGTCATTTTGTGTCTGCCAACAGTAAATATTATTTTGCGATCTGCAAACTTTCACATGACTCGTAGACCATCGGCAGCCATTGGCAGTTTCCTAGTCTCCTGTCCTCAGCTATGTCCAGAGGGAGCTGGCGGCTGAGCTGAGGTGTCTAATGTGGAGTAAGATTACATTAATCAGCAGGGGGAAACGTGACCTTACAACTGACAGATTAAGTGTCAGGAATAAAACTCTGTCTTGCAGCAAGGAAAGAGACAAACTGAGTGGCTGCCTGTGGAGATTACTGGCCCTGACCTTTATTTGAAGCTCTGTGTGTCTGGCTGTTCCCAGCACAGACAAGTTTTATAAGTTTGGCTCCGCTTGCTGTCCTTTCCACCCAGAAGCAAGATTGAGTTTATCGAGCTTTGGCACTCACAGACAGACGCTGCGTTTACGGGAGTGTGTGTCTGAGCTTGTTTTGTTTACATATTAAGTCCAGAAAAGATGCTTGGAAAGTGCTGAAGGCTCGGAGCATGTAACAGGAGAGCCTCAGGACTTTGGATCTAATATCTGTCAAACGTTTTTAAACAGACACTGTTGGATAATGCTGGTTTGCTTAATGTTTTCACCTTATACTTGTCTTTCTATCCCTCCACCCATATGTCGTGTCCACGCTACTCTTCTTTTATCCTCTCAGAAACCAGGCAATGAGGAAGAAGCTCATCTTGTATTTCAAAAGGAGAAATCACGCTCGTAAGCAGTGGGTAAGTTGAAAACTACATTTGCGGCTGTCTGCTGGGACTCAGCCCGTGACAGATGACTAGAGTGAAACTGGGCCAGCTGCTCCTTGAAGTGAGTGGCCATTTCGGATCATACTAAAAAGGAAAAGAGCTCTGAGCGTGATCTGTTGTCAGTACTTGTGCGGTGCCTTGGGAGAAGCGATAGTTTTTTTTTAAAAAACAAAAAAAAAAACAACCTTTCTTCTGTGAGGTCTGCTGAATTCGTTGCCGGCCGAATAATACAACGAAGTTTGTAACAGGCATCTAAAAAGGGAACTCTGATTTTCAACCCAGCTTTGATAGAAAACCTTAGGTGTAAATTAAATTAAGAAGTTTCATTAAAAAATAAACAACGGAAACCCAGTCCTGTTGGCTTCGTGATGACATTGAAGGGGAAACGGTTTTGCTACAGCTCTCCATTTGTAAGTTTCTGCGATGCTGAGAAGAATAGCTTTCAGGTAGCACCTGCATTGAATGTTCTGAGTCGAGTGCTAATCTCTGCTCTTGTCATGTTGTTTAAATGAGGAGGTTTCTCCATGTGGGGAGACATCGCCTTGTGCTTTATGAGTCCACTGAGGGTCATGTCTCTACCAGGGTCAATGTGCTGCTTTACAGCCTGCCTGTGAGGGAGGGAAAAAAAAAAAAAGTGGACTGCTGCTTGCCAGAATATTCTACTGTAACGTCCAACATGTGACTTTGCGCCTGCTGATGACGCAGGGATGGGTTAGGCACACCGTAGAGACTGAAAGTTAGATCAGATTACTAAGAGAAATTATTAAAATTATTAAAAAGCAGCAGATCCAATTTTTGTTTAAATGTTTAATAACTTTTGTCCAGACTTGGAAGAAGTGTTGATGTTGATGCACAAGGGCTCTTTACCCTCTGTGATCCTCCAGGAACAGAAGTTTTGCCAGCGCTATGATCAGCTAATGGAGGCCTGGGAGAAGAAGGTGGAGCGCATTGAAAACAACCCGCGGCGCCGAGCCAAGGAGAGCAAGGTGCGGGAGTACTACGAAAAACAGTTCCCAGAGATCCGCAAGCAGCGAGAGATGCAAGAGCGAATGCAGAGGTGTGATGATACTGCTTTCTCTTTCACAACAGGCCTGATTCTGTTTGTTGCCCCATAAAGAATTACCCGTCACTTCACTGTGCATGTAGGTGGCTCAATTACTATGATCTGAGCACAGATTATATCACAGCATATGTTATTTTGCCCTTTGCAGCCGAGTTGGGCAGAGAGGAGGAGGACTGACTTCAGCTGCAGCCCGCAGTGAAGTCAATCATGAAGTCTCCGAAATGATTGATGGAATATCAGAACATGAGGTAAGCTCCTCCTGTAAAAGCTGCTTTTCTCCCTCCGCCTCTTCTTTGACAACATATTTGGTAGAAGAGTGTTCTGTGACATCACAGATAGAATATGAAAATGAGAGAAACCCTTTATTAAACATTATCCCCACAGATGTTATCCTGAACAAAACTTTATATTTTGCATTTGCTTTTCACTCAAAACTGTGAAATCCCCCAATGCTGATGTTGATATAAGAAATGTATGATCATAAGTGCAATTTTCTTCACCAGAACAACGTGCACACACCTTGTAAGACTTTGCAAGCGAATCATTTGTTGACTTTTTTAAAGCAAACTGTGTTTCTATTTATTGCTCTTTGTTTGAGGAAAGCGAAATAATTCATTAGGAACACATCCTCACTTTGCTTGTACGCTTTGTTCTGTTTGTGTAGAAAGGTAAAGTTACACGTTTATGCTGTCTTAGATATGAAAGGTGTAAGGTCACACAGCAATATACATAAATACTATACACGGCAGTACAGTGAACTCATGGGCATGTTATATGATGACATGACCACATCGTCAGGGTACAATGTTAGAGATTATTTATGTATTTAATCTTTATTTATTCAGGCGATCTCATTGAGACACAGGCCATCATTTTAACAACTGCTGCTTTCATCATAGAATATGACAAACTACCTACATACATAGTTATTAATGTCACTGTAGTGTTTAAGTATCTAGTGAGTGTATTATTTTCAGAAACAGACACATTTCTAAAGACTGTTTTGTACAGATGTAAGAAAGCTGTGCTGTTATTTCCTGTAAGATGATAACTTTACAGACAAAGTCATGTTGTTGTTTCTTTCTCTCTGTTTTTTCTAAAAATCCCCTCTTGCATAATGTGCAGCCTCTTTAACAACAGTAATAAACAACACTGGAGGCCATTTTAAACATATATATTTAAGAAAATGTTGAAAATGGGATGTTTCCTTGAAAACAAATAAATAAATTTGTTGTCAGCAACCCAACCCAGATAAGTTAGGACTTGCTCAACCAAAGCTAAATATTGTCCCATGAAGCACAGCTACTTGGACTCGGAGTGCTTCCAAAACTTGATTTTTTAAAAATACCTACTTCATTTTTTAAGTTCTCCTGTCTCCTTCCCTCATCAGTAATGTGTATAGTCAATACATCACTGGTGCTGTTGGTGTAACAGTGATTGTTTGTATACTTGTGTTCTTGATCCATGATAAATATTAAACATGAGGCCACAGAGTTGAATTATGATCATGAATCAACCAGCAAAAAAATAAATAAATAAATCAAAAAGAATGTAAATGAAGTCCAGGAAAAACCTTTTCATGCTATTTGGGAAATTCAAAACGTTATCATTGTTTTTTTTGTGTCGTCACCAGTTGTGTCCATGTGATCCTACTTAGTATGGCACTGCACCTGACCTTTATCATCACACTGTCAGAACCTCAGAGACCATCTCATATGAAGGATTTTTCTTAGGTGGCAAAATGTAGAGGGCCAGTACTTTGTGTTTAAACGAGTTTATATTAAACATTAAGCTATTTCAGAGACTGTTTAACTCCTCTACAATAAAAATGTAGCGTAATACCATATAAACCAGTTAATAAAATTAAGCCCAGGTTTCTGGTTTCTCTCTTTTCTACATTAATAGAACACAGAGAAGCAGATGCGACAGCTGGCGGTCATCCCTCCAATGCTGTTTGACGCCGAGCAGCAACGCATCAAGTTCATCAACATGAACGGGCTGATGGATGATCCCATGAAGGTGTACAAGGATCGGCAGGTCATGAATATGTGGAGCGAGCAGGAGAAGGACACTTTCAGGGAGAAGTAAGAAAAAAGCTCTTTCTTCTTATCTATCTAAGGAGATTACTCAACATTTCTCATTTTTGCCCTATTAGCCTTAATTTTATTTTATGTCTCTTCAACGCAGTGCTTGTCGGCCTCCTTTAAACAACAAGATAGAGTTTTGTCTTTTTACTTCCTGTAAAATTTATGTAACTGATAAAGGGTCAGTTAGTTCTTGGTGAGGAAGTAAATCTTCCCCTTTCGTGAGAACTGAGAGAGGATGTTCAGAGCGGCAAATCCAATCAAGACCACAGTAAAACTGGTGACTTATACTGGTGTACAAAGAGCTAATTTACAACAAATGCATAGAAATACAAACACAAGGACACTTTGTATTTTAAGTAAAGGACATAGGATATATATATATATATATATATA
>JAVQJG010128456.1:0-13577 GCA_036024015.1 Craterocephalus amniculus | reverse complement strand
AGTGTCCGAATTCTCCGTTCATCATCCCTGATGTAGTGCACTACATAGTGCACTATATCTTATACACTATGTAGGGAATAGGGAGTGAGTGAACGAGTGGAGGATTTCGAACACAGCTAATGCCATTCTTCCAGAGACAGTAACATCCTATATGTAATTAGAAAGGAGCAAATTCCAATGTATAATTAATGATACCAATTATAGATATTGCCAAAAAAAACAACCGGACACAATAACAGACTCACTGACTCACACACATAAACACACATACAGGATGTCCAGAAGTAAGGAAGCTGTGTGTCAATAGGAAACAACACAGCGTGAGCCGGAGTGTGTCCCTTGTCCCTGAAGGCACCGTGCACTTGAGCCAGGTGCCTTCCTCTGTGTATTTTCCTGTTTACTGACTTGGCTGCCTGCTTGTTTGGGTGCTTTCTTTTTGGTCCCTTAAGTCAATATCTTCCTGTGGACCAAGCAGCTCTCGCCTGCCTTTTCTGGCCACCGGACATCATTAGAAATGCTCAAAATATCAGCAAAGGGAAGTCTAATGGAGTCCCGTGCGCGCAGCATTGTTTTGAAATCATGCTGGTTTGAGCTTTTGCTATTTCTGGAGCCACAAAACTACCTCCTGCACATCAGCTGTACTCAACTGTAAGAAGTAGCTATTTTCCTCCAAGGTTTTCTTTGCCAAATCAAACAATGCCTTTCCCAAGGACTTCCTCTGAGTATAAAATCGTTTCCTCTCTACGGAGTGACAACTTTATCTGTCACCTTTTGCTAACTGCTGTGCAAAATTCAAGAGGCACAAATAAATGATAATATCATACGTAAATTTGTTTTTTTCCTAAGAATAACTTTTTTTTCCAAAACCTTAATGTCTAAACAACAATGGGTTGAAGCGTAATTACATTTTGGAACATTTATAGTCTCATTGAAGCTCAGTTATGACTAATTTGTACATCCATAGAAGTTTTCCACATCCATCATTTGCTCATTTCTTGACATAACTTTTAGTTTTGACCAACTGGTGGGATAAAAAAAGTTATTTTTCTCCTGCTTAATGTATTTTGAATGGAATGGATTCAAATAAAATGATGAATATGTACCTAATTATCTTTTTGCTTTTGTAAAATCCAACATATGACATATTGCTATGCAGTGTTTAAGCATCAGATGAGCGTTGAAGAGGCTATGCCAGCTGATAAAAACCTCACAACAACTGTAAAAAGACCCATGAGGCTGCCCTGATGTCCTCCATAGGTTTTAAAAGTTTACATTTGTCCATCACCACCTTGGGTTTTAGAGCAATGGCCTTTTGTAACTGAGAAGTCAGGGACACCCTATACATACAGTATATTGGATGACTCCCATGACCCTTACTGCTCGCTCTAATTCTAAATGAAATTTTAACTGCGGTATAAAAAGACAACCCCATGTACTGCGGGCTGGGCTGTAAACATGGCTCATATAACTGCAAAGTTAAGGATTTTTACAAAGTGATCTGAGGATAAAAGCTCTTTGGAAAAGGCCCTGAGTGGTCATTTAAGAAAATGTTGTTGGCACTTCTGCACGGACTCATTTTTCAGTCCCAGAGGTTGCAGCTTAATCCCTTTTCAAGTACTGTATGTAAATCCATGTGAGTACTACTGCATCATAAAGAGTAGCCTTAGCTGAAAGTGGCTGTGTCTCTTTCCTCCCACTTCTTTGTAGCGTTGGTTGAATATGTTCACAAGAAACAAAATGAATGACTAAATGAATAAAATCTACCCAAAGAGGCATCCAGTGCAGCCCTGTTAGAGTGCAGGGCTGTTTTCTGTCTGAATGCCAGCTAAATCCTGTTCTGTTGCGACCACACTTTACTATCAGATTTAGGATTACACTAAATCCTCCACATATCCACCGACATTTTTCAGACTGATAGCTCACGGCCTGTTTTGACCCCAGGTTGTGATATTGCAGAGATTTGGTTGTTTGACGCTCAATATGTGGGTCACCCATTGGTCTTTGACACTGGCCACAGTTACATAGTGTTTTTTAATTCAGAATGAATAATTCGGAATGAAAATGTTCCCCTTCAGGTGTACACAGAAATATTAATTCCGAAATGAAGGTTTACATGGAAAACACATTTTCTTAATTCTGCTTTAAAGGGACTATACCCGATTTCACGTCCGGCTAGCTTAGTTAGCGATAGCGGCTATTTTTTTTTAGCTTTTGTGTGATGCTTTTTCTTCGCCAAGGGGTCATAATTTGACTCCGGATCACTATGGGAACGCTATTACTGGCTGATCGGAGGCTGGACGTTCCAAAAATTAACCCGGCAGAGAAAAAGCGTCACGCCAATGCTAAAAAACTAGCCACTTTCGCTAACTAAAATGCCCTGAACTCATACATATGCGCATTCAATGAGTCATTAATTGTAATGAAATTACCCCTTTTACCACATACTATACCACGTAGAAAACCATTTTTCTTAGAAAGATTAAAATAATATCAGGTATAGTTCCTTTAAAGCCAGGGTTTTGGGAAGGATAACGTACGTTCAGACGCCTACCAGATGTTATAAACCGCTTTGTTTCTTTCCAACAACAACACGAGAAAACGTCGTAATAAGAACCATTTTTGCTTGATTTAGATTCTAGTTATGAAACAGCAGCTAGCCGCTAGCATGCTACGTGACTTTCACGCGAGTAAAATGAGAGAGGAATTAAGTGTTTACATCATTTTTCATTTTTTAAAAGCGGAATTAACTTTAATTCCGAATTAAAGAGGAATTAAAAGGCTCATGTAAACGTGGCCATTGTGGCTTTTGCTTTATGAGCCACATGCCAACATACAAATACACAGAGGTCTGTCTGCGTCTGCTTACACAGCCCAAAACTCTGATGCACTTTGTGTAAACTCAAGACACGTATGATAACAAAGGATTAGTTTGCTTTCATAGAATTGCTCTGCTGACACCTACTCTATCTTTTACTCTCCCCAGACTATATCGGGCCTTTATCATCTGATACTTGCTACTCTTGCACTCATCTACTGTTCTCTGATAAGTTTTTCCTCTCGCCTGCATCAAGTTGGGTTATTCCCTCAGCAGTTTGGAATTTGACACGCTGAGAGAGCAATAGTGTAACAAGTCTCTCTGGTGTGTGTCCAGAGGCCCTGGAGTTTTAGAACAAGACTCTGTCACTTCGCTCCATCATCACACACTGATATCATCCTGCTCCCTGCCAAACATGCCACCACCTCACCAGCTGCACTTGGAGGAACCATTGCTTTTTTTATCTTTTCCCCGCATGGCAGCAGCCTGTGCTCCTCACAGAAACACCAGATATACCCTCATAGTGAGTCTGATACAAAAACGTGAAGAGGAACAGTCAGTTTCTTCTAAAGGGCCGTTGAATGAATGTTGACCTCAGTCTGTGTCAAATAAAAGTGAGTCTCATTTCCCAAAAAAGGGGTTTTTGAATGTGGATCATTGTGAAATAACCCTCAAGTATTGTGTCTTCAATGTCATCTAACCATGAAAGGAGCCACAGAATGAGTCTGGAGCCGGAACGGTCAGTATGTCCATATCCTTTTGATGTTTCATCACTGAGACAGAGCTGTTACTAAGCATTAGTTTAGAGTTATTCCAGTCTTGTTTTGGTTTTTCAACATAATCTCAGGCCTTGCTGACAAGAATGATCAAGTGAAACAGTTTTAAGATAGTTATAATAGTTTTTGAAAACGTTCCACCCCTAAGCTTGCTTTAGGCAGAGCAGCATTTTCATAGAAGGTATTCATGAGGGTCTGTGGTCAATGGAAAAGAAAAAAAACAAGTTGCATGAGAGGGTCTTGTTAAGGAACATAACTCAACCGTGCCACAAAATTCTGGAAATTGCCTTAACTATGCTATCTCCTAACCCAAAAGTCGATTACATTATTGAGGACAGACTTGACGGATTGCAGACTGTAGGCATTTGCTCCCCAGAGCTCCACGTGCTGCTGTACTGTAAAATGTGATACCTCTTCATTAATCCTGCTGATTGGAGTGCGGCCCGGTAGGATATATGCAGTTTGAGGGGTGACTGCAGAGCTCTGCACGCACACACATCTGTTGTGTGGTGAGAACATGTATGTATGTGCATTTACATCTAAACACATGTGCTCTTGTGCAATGCAATTGAAACATCGGCGCCCGGGGACTCAAACCCCTCCACCTGTGAGTGTGTGTGTGTGGGTGATTTGAGCACAAAAAGTCTTGCATCCATCTCATCTGACAGCTCTCGACCTTCCAGTAATCCCAGTATCTCGCTCCCTGTTGCCTCACACATGCATACACTTGGACGACAAGCATGTGACCTGCTGCAGCATCAAAGCCTGCCAGCTCATTGATCTGCTGCTGAATTGACAGGTGATCACACTCAGGACTCCGACTCCACTACTGGCCAAAGTCTGCTGTCATTCTATCTGCATTCTTGCTTTAAAGTTTCAAGTCCTGTTAGATCATCTCATCAAGCCTGATTTGGAGGAGGACCGTCGTTTGTTTTCAGTTGCCAGTGAAAGGCAGGAAAAGGACTCCGCAGTCAGTGATTTTGTTTTGGGGTAGAATTTCAGCATAAGTTTCTTTTTTTCATGAGCTAGCTTGCAGATCTGCTGGTGCATCAGCATGTTGGTTGTTTCATCAGATTCATCAAAATAATTTTATGTAGACTTCCTTTATCCCAAGAGTTCCTTACATTTTTTTCATTGTAACCATGATACTCAGCTTTGTGGTTTTGATTTAACGTTTTTACCAACAGGGCTTGTGTGTCATTTGTTGTGTTTCCATAAAATCATAAAGCCAATCTTAAAATACTTCAAAACGCTACCATATAAAAAGATGCAAATCCCATTATTATCCCATTATTATTTTCTGTACAGCACTTTGGTCCTGTATGATTGTTTAAAGTGCTTTATAAATAAAGTTGGATTGGATTTCCATTCCATTGTTTAGTGCTGTATAGCCTGCAGGCATTGTTTTATGTTTGGGAAATATTGTTACTAAGGATGTTTGCCAAGAAAGCAGGGAACACCTAAAGCCACAGAACATGAAAAAGCAGTAAATTAATTAGAGATACAAAAAAATAGGCCAAAAGCTCTACAGCTGTACAGCTTCACAGATTAGGATGTTTATCCATAAATCCACATTAAAGAAAAAAGATTACCTCTGTCGAAAAAGTGGCACTCTGCTGAAGCAACACTCAAATATTTTAAGGGAAACATGCAAATGTTTTGGGATGGTCTAAGTTCAGAATTCACCAAACTTTCATTTTATGTTTTCAAAATTGCTGAACATCAGTACAGCTGATTCAGCTTCAAGAAACTGAAGACATTTTTGTTGAGGATTTGACAAAAAAGTAACTAGATGTCACAGAGATTTCTTACTTTAAGATATTTACAATTGTAGACCTAATCATTTAAAAGGTGGCTTCAGAGGGTTTGACTAGAGTGAAAAAGTAGGCTATACATATAAACTGTTACCTTTTAATTATGACTTTATATTTTACAGAGGCACTGTATGTCTGTGATAAAAAGAATATCCAGCTGCATCTAAAAGAAATATAAAGCTATGATAAAAAATGATAAAGCTATAAAAAATGTATTTGCTTTAAAAACTGAAGAACAATAATAATGAAAGCATGAAAAATGCTCAAAAATGCTTGAGCAGATTGGACATTTCCATGTAATTTCTCCACCAAAACTGCAAAAAGAAAAAACTTTTCAAAATTTGACGTCTAAAACTAATGTAACAGTACAAAAGACTTGGACTATGGTTGAAAATGACTTTAACAGTGAATGATATAAAACCAAGACCTTTACAACAAAGGTGTTCTTGCAAGTCCAAGACCAAAGGACCCCACCGCCAGAGACTTTACTTTAAAACAGAAGCCGTTTACTCTCTGGAAATGAGACCAGTTTGGAAAAATACTTGGATAAATTGGCATGAAATATGGTCAGGCATTCATGTCCCCTTCAGGAGGAGTTGCTATTACTTTGCTGATCCCATTACTTTGGACCAAAAATTCAATTTACTCAGCTCTCTGGTTTGTGACCAAATACCTGGAAACAGCCAAAACTTCTGCCTCCCCTGTTTATCATTTATTTCCTCTCAGGCTGCAAGCTATTTTTCTTTTTTTAAATTAACATCCAAAAACTTTTACCCAAAATTCAGTCAGTAACAGCTAGAAAACTATAAGCCAAAATAAGCTGTGTTGGGCTCTACAGATAAGGGACACTTGGGATGTTTCCGAATTTATAATGGGTCTTCCCATCCTTGTCATCAAGCCAGAGTGAGAAATTAGAAAACTTCCAGAAAAGGGGTCATTTTTACTTTTACCTAATAAAAACAGAGGATTAAGCAGTAAATAACAGCCTTATGACAGGAATCACAGATGTTACAGAAAATTCCCAACTACAAATCTACTATATATGATGAAACAGAAATTAAGCAACAAATGTTTTATTGGTGCCATTTGTCTTTTTACAACTGTGAGACCTTTTCCCATCTCACAAATCTTCATAAAGAAAAATAAATTGTGTATAAGTGGAAAGAGGTATTTATTAATGTATGGCTAAAGCTAGATGATGCTGACAACCCATCTGTGGGAACAGCCTAGTATCTGCTAGCATTGCTGTGAAGTGTTAGCATGATTCTCCTGTGAATAAAACAATCACTGCAGTTTCCATTCAGAGAATCGAAGGTGTTTTTTTTGGGTATGCAATGAAAACGTCAGCACACCATTACGGGAAAAAAAACTTTCACAGAAGTTACAACTGTCTCAGTTGTTGCGACCTCAGAAAGGTGTTACTCCCATTCGATACAGTATCTCGGGTCGACATGTTTGTCTCAGCAGCATCTGATTTATGACCTGTTATCTTCTGCTTTCTCTATCTCTCAGAGCAATCTGGTTTCACTTGGGCTCCCAGCTCTATTTAAGAGGGCTTTGTCAACACACTGGAGGAGGTATTCATCCCAGCCAAGGCATCTAAAATTATGTATTGTGTCATGAAGAAAAGAAGGCAAAGGCCTGTTATATATAGCGGGTGTATCAAAGTCCTAATATCTTCAAGATGTTTTTTATAAGTTATAACACAGATGAAAGGAAGTAACATTTTTCAAATATAGCATGTTTGTGATCACTGCACTTACCCAATTTCCACTGAAAAAAAAAGCTAAATGTTACATTCTGTCACATTAAATAGAAATAGTAAAATCTTTTTAATAATCAACATAGCACTTCACACCTTGGCTCCTCAGCACATGACAACTTGCTCGCTGGGTATAACCCGAACAGGTCTCTCGGGTCACCAGAAGCAGGCCTTTTAGTGGTTCCCAGCATATAGAGCTGTGGGTTACTGTGCTTCACATCTCTGCAATAAACTACCTGTTGACCTGAAATCCATTACACCTGTCTTCACACAAAACTATACTGAAAACATTCCTGTTTTCACAAGCCTACCATTCATTACTTGTAAAGTATTTTCCTGTCTAGTTTTTGTTATGTTTGATGTGCTGTGAGTCAGTTTCAATATCTGTTTTGTTTGCATGTGTGTATATGTGTGTATGCATGTATATGCCTCTGCTTCTCTATAAATGTATTTATATGGTTTATCATATACCTCAAAAAACTATATTTCATGGTAAAGTTGTGATGATACAGCTAAGTCCTGTAACTTTTTCTTCTTCATTTGAGTTATTTGACTTGCCTGCCTTTGCCATAAAGTTTCAGTGGAACAATGTTGTATAGATTCAACATTGTTGTTCCACTGTAACTAGAAAAGTCGCCAATTTAGCAATAAGATGCTATGGTTTTGTCTGGGATACAAACTTTCATTCAAAGTTGTTCAAGTCAGAATTTTTCAACACACAAATGTGAATAACCACCAGTGACGAGAATCCTCCTGCTGTACAGTATATTCTCACATCAGCAACATGTGTAGTGCGCATACTTTTTTAAAGAAATGCCATCAGCTGGTCTTTAGCTTCTTCACATGGTCACATTGTGAGAATGTTGCTTTTCTGAAGAAATAAAGACAACATGACTGGAAAAAAACGGAGGTCAATGGAGTCAGAAAATGAGCACAGATGGTGTGTTATACACCAAAAATACAAGAGGCAGACATTTACCACTGCTCCAGATGTGCCCGATGGCTGATTGGCAGCTTGGTAGAAGTGCTCTTGGAACTGAGAAATTTTCACATCCCTAGAATTAATCAGTGAACCGCTTGTACATCCTGTCTGTTAATATATCAAACATAAAGTTGGTTTACTGCTGTTTGTACAGTGGTAAAAATCAGTTAGAGGTTGTTTAAATTAAGCAACCAAATGGGTCCAAGCAGTATTAAACTTTATGTAAATTAATGACAACAACCAAGCAGTTTGTTAACAGATAAATAATCCGCCCCTGTGACCCGACCCCGTATAAGTGTGAGAGGACGGATGGATTGAATAAATAACATCATATTTATTTTTCAATCCATATTTAATTCATGGTGATGGGAGATCCTGAAAAATATGGTCCAAAACTTCACTTTTGACTTTGTTGAAGCATTTATAAGCCAATACGAAGTGGAACAATTTGCACAAACATTTAACTGTTATGTTTCTGTAATCTTGGGGAAGTTGCATGATTTGCAATCAGCTTCCTCAGGCCTCTGCAGTGGTACAGCAAACAAAGGAAGCTCAAAGATTGAAAGTGAGTGACCCCAACTTAGAGAGTTGCTGTTTACTTTATGCAGAGACCGATGTCTGCATACAAGACCGCTCTGTAAACGTGACTGAAGTCATGAAACCCTCCATGCAACGGCATAACACGATGGGCTGCTACTGATTAATTCATGTTCTCATTTCCAAAAGTTTCCTCATTTACTGTCATTGTATTGCAATCTATAATCTCTGTGTTTGTCTGCAGGGCTTTGGAGGCTGGTGTCTACTGTCTGCAGCAGTTTGAGCTGATTTATGTCCTGTTCATAAACCTGAACTCCACAACAGCCATTATGGTCACTTTAAAAATATCATCTACCCCTCAGAGATCTGAGAGAATGCACAACACAACCACACAACATCCCAACAATCTCATAGCAGCAAAGGGAACACCCATGTTGTATTCCCTCGACTGTTTATCCCATTCTAATCCTTCATATTGTTGAAACCACTCAAACACTGCTGCACAAGTCATTTCATGTAATTGCTATGATTTATGGTGGCTTAAAGCAAATAAACCCCTGAATCCCTCAGAGCCGAAAACCCCTCTGTCGAAAGATCTCACTGATATAAATATCTCATGTTGATTTGGTTATAATTCAGTCTTAACTGTAGTTCAGCACAGATGTGACACCGGTTCACAGCCAGACCTGACAGCGGGTTTCAGAGAGCATCCATGTTCGGCCAAAGTCCCCTGCCCTCCCCTCTGCCTCGGCTCCTCTGACTCACGCACTCAACACTGTTGCCAGGGCTACCATTTATTAATATTGGTCCATAACTTTGAGCCTCATCTCAAAGCTGCAGCGTGGCCAATGGCTGACACTAGCAGTGAATCCTCATGACTCAAACATAGATGCACATTCATGCCAACACACAGTCACAGGAATGACTTTGAGTCTGACTGATGTAGATTGTGAATGGGAGCGCTGGCAATGGAGCAAGCTTCATGAAGAAAAGGGTGTTCACTGAGACTCAGCGAGGTGTGGAAGTAAAATAGTTTGGACACTTGTGCCCCCCTGTGGTTAGTTGCCTCACTTACAGTCCTTCTTCTAAGTGACCAAATTCTGACCACACATGCTAAATCAGTTGAAAACAAATTTGTGTAAAAAGAACAAATGAATAGAAAATGAAGGGATGAGTAAAAGAATTACTTAAAGGAACTATACCTGATATTATTTTAATCTTTCCAAGAAAAATGGTTTTCTACATGGTATAGTATGTAGTAAAAGGGGTAATTTCATTACAATTAATGACTCATTGATTGCGCATATGTACGAGTCCAGGGCATTTTAGTTAGCGAAAGCGGCTAGTGTTTTTAGCATTGGCGTGGCGCTCTTTCTCTGCCGGGTTTATTTTTGGAACGTCCACACTCCGATCAGCCAGTAATAGCGTCCCCCTAGTGATCCAGAGTCAAATTATGAAAGTTAAACCCCTTAGCCAAGAAAAAGCGTTACACAAAAGCTAAAACAAAATAGCCGCTATCGCTAACTAAGCTAGCCGGACGTGAAATCGGGTATAGTCCCTTTAATGAAATGTGTGCATGTATTAACTACAGCCAAATAAAGGAATATCTGCTGGATAGGGAGATAACAGAGAACAGATATGTGATAAAGTAACCATGTATGACTTTGTTGAAACAAAAACAAAAAAACTCTTAAACATTAATAAATATCATCAACTCAGTTGTTGCTAATGTTACTTACTCCTGACTATAAGTTTTGCCCTTTCAAATGCAGTAAAATATAAACCCCAAAGCAAACTATATATGTATATATGTTGTAAGCTAACCAAAGTCAGTTTTCTGTAACAAATAACAAAGAGGGAGTTTTTTTTATCTTTTAATAAGGCCATTGTAAAACTGAATTTTTACACGTGACCTTTACACTGGTGGAAAACTGGTAAATTAATTAGTTCCTTCAGTTACTGAGTCTTGGCAGATGAACCAGTCTCTTGAAACCTGTTTGTTTAGCTGAAGATCCAACATGCTTTTGTTTTCACATTTTTCTCTGTTGTTATTTAATGAGTAGGACTTTTTTTCTTCATTAACAAAAACTGGCTTGTACATTTCTAATCAGAGATAATTCAGCTTTGCAATTCTAATGTGGGATTCGATGCATCGATGTCACATAAAGATTTATGGTGCACTTCTGCCCCAAAGTGGCCATTTAGGTTTACTGCTACCGAATCATACAGAATTTGTAAAAGTATTAGGATACACCAGGAAAATCTTTCATATTCTTTTTTTTTTTCTTAGGGCTGTTTTGAGAAAGGAAAAGTTTAACAGACAAAACCTTTTGAAGAACTGAGATAATGTGTGATATTGACTTTGCAGTAGCTAAGGTAATAGGATTGAGGTAGAGATCATGTTTTGCAAATTGGAAAAGTCTTGCAGATTTTTGTTTTCATTTTTTTATTATCTCTTTGGTGACATTTGGTGTAGTGTTCTCCCCTGAATACTGGCATACTATCTCTCCAGCTTGGGAGAAGTTGCACCAAAAAGAAACACAGGAATTAGATGACAAGAAGCACTGAAATCAGTGCTGATGGTGATTAGAAACCAACTCGGCTGACCAAGGTCCCACAGTTTGTCATAATCCTCTGCAGTATATCATCCCCTTCCTGATAAAGTTTATATGATTAACTTTTAAAGTGTTATGAAGTCCTTCAGAGACTGTTAATGACACCTCAATAACAATCTCTGAAGTCCTTTCACTATAGTGCCTTGTGAGGGCTACTGGTGTGCAGGACTGCAGGAGACAGACAGGCTAGAGGTGGAGGCAGAGGAGATCTAAAAATACCCCCAACTTTCACTCAGAACAAGCTCTAAAGACTCAGCACAGTACGTCCCATCATTATTTATTCGCTCCCTGGTATCTGATAACTGACTGTTCTCAACCTAGGATTTCTGAGTTTTTGGATTCTGTGGATCTTGCTCCGATCCTGGACCTGTTCTCATTCCTTCTCCTTGCCATCATCTTTCCTTGTCTTCATGCCTTTTCATTTAGGCTACACTCCTTACTCTCTTTCTGCAGTGTCCTGCATCATCTAATGTACCTTGTGTGTACACTCTGCTGAGACATATTTTCCAGCTTACATTACCGGCAAACTCCTTCTCAGTTCCTCAGCATCTGCTCATTCCACCCATTTATAAATCAATTAAAGTCTTTCTCCCTTTTTACTGTTGCCTTTTCTGAATCCATTAGTTTCTCACCAATGATTTCAGGCAAACTTGATGAAATGTCCATTTTGAAAAGATATAACAATGATTCCATTACTCATGCTCCAAATAATGGAAGAGAAGTCAACAAAATGATTCTTAAAATTTTCATCATCTGAATAAAAGTATTTTGTGTTTTGAAAATCATCGGGCTGTACATCAAACTTGTATTTTAGACTGAGGAGAACCCAAAAATCTCTTAGATATTGGCCATATTCTGTAACATAGAAGAGGTGGTGGTGAAATATAGGAGATGACATGGTGGGTGTATTTACATCCTTAAAGGCACAATTTGACACCCTCAAGTCATAGAAACTTCATGTCATTGTACATAAAAAGTTGTACCCTTTGAATTTTTTTATTTTTACTCAGGATTTTGTGAGCATCTTTTACTTCATAAGAAGAGTTCTCCTCTGACCTCAGCCATACAGGACATTTGGAACATCCTTTTTCAAAGAAGAGATGGTGGGGTCTTCTAGCTGAAAACAATAGCTGACATGCTAATAGTCCATTTATTGGGTACATGAAAGGGGTAAATAATAACAAGTAACAAACCGAGCAGTGACAAACTTAGTAAAGAGGAAATTAGAGTGAAATTCGGCAGATGGAGTCTGTAATGAGGATCAGTTTGAATCCAATGTTAGAAAAAAGCTGATGTGCTTTTACCAGAATAACAAATATATTAGCAGAAATCCTCAATTTTAAATGATGCCACAAGTGCTGGAAGCTGCAGAAACAAATGTGCATGTAAATAGCAGCAAAACTCAGAGACAAGCCATACAGTTTTCTTTCTTTTTAAAAAGAAAGAATTTTTTTTTTGGTCCAGGGCTAACAATGTTCAATAACATAATAAATATGAATATAAGCTGCTAATTATTTTGTTAATATCCATACAAATACCCATCCATCAATTGATTTCTATCATTTTTCCTGGTTAGACTAAGGCACAGGGCGAATTCCCTCTTCCTAGTCACCTCCTCTATCATTTTTGGAGGAGCCTTGAGGCTGAATATGTGTCCAAACATACAATCAAAAATCAAAAAGAATAATAGCGTTTCTAGTCACTTTTACACAAATTTGGAAAATGTCATATAATTGAGGCAGAGTGCTAAGAAAAAATATGACTTGGGATAAGAGGATTCCAACAACGATCTGAACGGTACACTGACCACTATGGGGTCAGGGGTTCCCAAACTTTTCCATGTCAAGGCCCCCCACATAACATTAGCTTCTGGCCAGGGACCCCCCATCCTAAAGACAATGCTACAAATAAGAAACATCAACTTTTAGACTTCCTTTTTTTACTTTTATTCACTCTTGAGTAGTGACATTTGTAAGGATGACAATATCATTTAAGAAGGAAGATCTCTTCAGCTGTAAAATTTCCTGATGAATAATAAACTTATCAACAAACTGCTGACAGATAAGAACAGGAGAAACCAATCCACTTGGGTGTGTGTGTGTGTGTGTGTGTGTGTGTGTGTGTGTGTGTGTGTGTGTGTGTGTGTGTGTGTGTGTTTGTGTGTGTGTGTGTGTGTGTGTGTGTGCACATGGGCAACTATCTAAGAGTGGACCGATCTGTCGTTACACACTCACTAACAGGGGACCATGAAGCAAACAGGGGACATTTTTTAGGTC
>JAVQJG010128452.1:0-25220 GCA_036024015.1 Craterocephalus amniculus | reverse complement strand
CAGAAGGCGTCCTCCTCGCTCCCGAGACAGCATGGCCGCGCTTTGGGCATATAATACCATAGATATACATAATAAAAGCCTTTATTATGTATATCTATGTATAATACATCCATGGCTTTGGGAGTGCATGTGCACAGCCGTGACGTCACCGAAGAAATAGAGACTTTTCTGATGCTTTTCTGGCCTTTTGGGAAATAATTGACGGATCAAAAGTCCATGAATTAAAAATATAGAATAGAAAGATCAATAATTAGCTGTGTTCACAGCTGAAGACGTCCTGTCAACAGTTTTACAGCCCATACTTTTACCATTGTGGCCTATGGGAAAAATGCTTTTTGGGCCCCATGGGATTTTTTGTTGCAGTACCACGACTGGCCACTGGGTAAAATCGGCGTGCCGCCATTGCACCAGATCGGGATCCAGGTTATATAATACATCCATGAGTTAACCCCATTGGCAGAGAAAGAGAGCGTCACGCCAAAGCAAAACATTAGCTGCTATCGCTAACTAAAATGTGTTGGACTCGTATGCACAATCAATGAGTCATTCATTTTTATGGACTTAAAAGGGTAAGTCCGACTTCCGCCTTTTTACCACATAATATACCGTGTAGAAACCATTTTTTCTTAGAGAGATTAAAATAATAACAGGGATAGCTCCTTTAACTTCAGAGATAAAATGGCCATTTTGCTAGCTCATATTCACACAATAATGTTAATAATTTTTCCCACCCACTTTGAAATGCAATCATATAACTTATTTACATGATCACAGATGGCTTATCAAACAACAGGCCATTAGTTTGTTATTAGAAGAAAAAAACTCCACCAGTTTGTTTGCTAGTACCCTAATGCTAGCTAGCTCATGTTAGCACATTGGTGTTTTCCCCCCACTTTCTTAATTGAGCTAAATATAGTGTGTTTATAATAGATGAGGAAACTACAGACCATTGGTTCTCTCATGTGTAAAAGGTGAGAATATCATTAGTTATTGAGCAGTATTGCTAGCTAGCCCATTTTCTCCTCTAAATTTCACACTGAAACACAATAATAATCTAAAAATGACACTTTTCATTGCACATTTATATATATTTAACATGTATTTATTAACAGTCTTTCAGCCTATTTCAAATCATTTTACATTCTAGTTTTCTTGCAGCAATGCTTGATAGGCAAGAAAATCAGATCCTAACTGTTTACAGTTTCACACCGTTGAGCAACATTCTATAAACAGCATCGCTAGGCAACCGCTGTGCATGTCAGTTATACCCTGGCCTTGAGGCTGATTTAGGCAGGAAGATTAAAATCTACAACTCTTCTGAGTCAGCTACCCCGAGGACAATTTTCATTTTTCACTTTTTTCAACATCAGTTTGAAGAGATCCCTGCAGTCATCAAAGGACATCAGCCCCAGAAAAAGCTTGGACGTGTCACTGGTAATCCGACATTTTATATTTCATGTGTAATTTAAGTTAATTTGGAGCTTTAAAATAGTAATCAATTGCAGAGATAAGTTGCCTTAAGAGAAAAACCTTTACAACAACATCAGTTAGCTGGCATAAAAATGTACATTAAGAAACAGCAGATATGCCTGCTGGCTTACCTTTTATTGATACCACAGTATAAAGAAAACTGAAAGAAATCTATCAACGCATCGTGTACAGGATTTGATCTTTGTTGGTTTTTGGGTCCAAAAGTGATCACAACTATGTAAATATCCACTACGGTAGAGTTGTCAGACGTCCTCTTGAAATGACTCCATATTTTAACACCGTCTAATAATAACTTGATATCACTGCAGTTATTGTTCGTGGTATAGAAAATCCTTTAAATTTTAAATAGAGTGGTTATACCCTTTAACATGGATCAATTTTCTCTGCCAGACAACTCCACTTTTCCTATCATGTGTACTACTACACCCCACCATACATCGAAAAACAAAGTAAGGATAACTGGAGTTTATTTTCAGGGAGAAATATGCCAATACAAGTCCATAAGTCCTAATCCGCATATACATTAGATATAGTATTAGTATTGTTTTCCAGCACATGTCAGGCACAAGAAATCACTTTACATATTTTGAACCAATGAATTTATGCAACAGGAATGCTACATTTTGCATTGAAATTCCAGATTTCATTACAATAGATTTTAATATAATGTACTTTTAATGTATCTACTTTGGTTGCATAATAAAAGTACTCACTATTAAAGATAATACCTTGAAATATAAATCAAAAGTGATAATGATTGCTTGATCAGTGGTATTTAGTTTACATAATAGCACTCAGGATGATATCTATGTTAGAATTTGACTTTGCTGTGTGTGAACTCATCATTTAAGCCAACAAATCTCCCGAAAATCCAGTGTATTCCTTTAAGATACACAGACACGTTAATCAAGCTGTTTCCGGACCTCCTCTTCCTCCCTGTCTGTCTGTCTTTCTCCTATTTGTGCTCTTTGAGCTTTCTTCTTTCCCAATCTTTTTTCCATATGTCTCGCTGCCCTGCCTCGCCAGGTCCATCCATGTGCCATCCTTCTCTGACCACACGAGGAGGCTCCATTTTGTTTAATTTCCAGTCTCTTTTGCTTCATCTTCACCCCACGTGTCCTCTTTTTCTCTGCTACAATCAGACCCTTTCACACTTCCCTCAAATTCCCTGGGCCACCCCCGCATTCTCGCCGTCTTTTTCCATCTGTCTATTGCCTTCTCTTTTCTTTCTCCCTTTCCCCCCTCTCTGCTCTGCTCACCTGCAGCACATAAAAATTCCTCTTTTCTTTCTCCAGAGGATAGTTCAGTCACTCAGGGATTTACTACATTCCTCTATGCTTTCTCTCCCTCTTTGTCTCCATATCTGTCTCCCCTTGTTTCTCTCGGTTTTGGCAGCACTACACAGCATTTGATCGGGGCCCATCTCGTCCTTTGTCTTTTTAGCACATTTATATCCCTCTTTAAATCCCTCTGTGTTTATTTTTCTTTTCATCCCTTCCTGTGTATAACAAATTCTGATCCTATACCTGTTGTTTCATCGACCCCACCCTGAATTTTTTTTACCTCTTTCTATAGCACCCGCTCTACCTGCCCCACCTGGCCTCTCCCTCTTGCTGGGTTTCTGCCATGAGCTGGATCATCCCGCCTCCTCTTGCTTAGCTGCAGGGCGCAGGGTTGGGCTGCAGCTTCTCACCACGTTTCTTGGGGGCCGGTGGGGGATGGAGGTGGAGGGGTACTCCAGTGCTCGGGGCCTGGGATGAGAGTGATTTATGAGTTAATCAATTGGCCGTCCGTGTGAGTAAGCAAAACCGCAGAGGTGTGTGAGCTCTTTCATGTCGGTGTCTGTGCTTGTTGACTTAGTCCCTCAGGAAAACACCGCGAGCTGTCACTCCTCATGTTGTGCAGCTTCTCAACATGTTTTCAAAAGCAATTAGGGAGAAAATGAGGCTTGGCATTCATTCATCTGATGGCTGAATGGCGTGTATGTGTGGATGCTCATGCACGGGTGTTACGGTCTAACAGAAGTCTTACTTGATTGGGAAAACACTGATGTCATAATGACTCCTTTTTGGGACACAGCCCTTTTAAATTTGTTCACTCAAATGGTTTCACTCTGTTTTACACAAGTACAGAATAAATGCCTACATACTATATATATATAAATATATAAATGTATATATATATATATATACATATACTTGGACTATATATATTATTCATTAAGTTGTCTTTCATGTGTAGATATGCCATTTATTTATCTCTTCCGTCCTTTTTTAAATACAGATAGTAAAACACATCACTCTGAGAACGGTCATTGACAATGACTATACTACAAATAAGTAAAAGAGCAGGAAATCAGAAAATATCCCTTTAGAAACTTATAAAAGTCTTTCAGAAAGATATGGCTCATGAAAAAGATGACAAAATAAAAATAAATAAATGGTTTGACTTTTATAGGATAGGTATCTAAAGACAAATGGTACGGAAATTTGTTTGATTATTTCCCTTTTTATCACACCAGTTGGTGTTGTATTATGCATCATTGTATACCCTGATTAGTCACCTTTACGATGAGGAATATCTTGTAATAATTGTGCATTTGTGGAATGAGGAATCTAGATAAACATGTGTCCCATAAAAATGTTCCAAAATCCCCATCACTAGTCTCCTAATAGTATTAATTGTCATGTTTATTTGCTTGGTGGATTAGAAAATTACACTCTCTAAAAGTAAAAGAAAAATTTTTTTTATCAGGAGTTGTGAAGGTCAATTGGTTGTATTGGTCACTTGACCCCAAACAACACGACCAGTGTTTAGTTGAGATGAGGTCTGGACTCACAGCAGATCATTCGATCCTCTTCACTTCCAGACTAGAAGTCCTATGTGATGATCCTGCTCTGTAGGGGAGAACATTTCATCTGGGGCTCCTTGATTCTGGGAAACGAGATTGTAACTTGCTCCAAAATCTCATTCTGATATGGTTGTCAATCAGTTAGGTGCCGTCACACACAATGGGCAGCATGTGAATGCTTTTTGGACTACCCACACATTTAGCTGTGTTGCCCTCTCTGAAAATATATGACTCCTACCAGTTGTACATTATAGTAAAGGTGACTAATCAGGCTTTATGTTTCAAACAAGAGGAATTGATGTTATTAGAATAATGGAGAAATGATCATCCAAACATATATTTCCTTTTTTTGTGCAAGGCTCATGTTCATTAACCTTTTATTTCATGCAACACTTTTATTTCCCTGTAGGTTACCCCACTAAGATCCTAATGTGTCAAATCACATACATATATACTTGAAGAAACAGTTATAAAGTTTCCTGAATATGTAAATATGACATTGTCAGGTTGACAAAATATATCAACAGTTATCCAGACAGTGATTTAAGCTCCAATCAATACTAACTACTCCAAAACCTTCCAACAATAAGACCAGTTTTACCCTTCCAAATGAAAAGAACACCAGCCGTGCTGGTTTTGGCGAGTAATAAGGACAATTTAATGATAACATCTGCTCTGCATGATCAGAAATAACTGCATGATTGTAAAAAGCTAGAGTGACATTGCCAAGTTTAACACTCAGGCAAACCTTTTAACCTCTGTTCAGTTTTAATGTGTTTTAATGCAGTTACATTTTTCAAAAATGTTCTTATTTACATACGTTTAACATAGTTTTAGTATGAAACCAGGAAATTAGAACTGATAGAAAATTACATACAGTAACTAAAATGACTGTTGAGACTCCAAGTATTCCCTTAAAGGTGCAGTATGTAACAGAGATCAAAGGTCACTGAATATATCAAACAGACTCCGTATCGTACAACTTTACTAAAATATCTTTTTATTCTTTTAGAATGAACCATTTATGTCTAAATGTCATGGATACACATACATAGCAGATATATTTGTGGGGGGCCACAAAATTCAGAGCGATTGTGATTAATACCCATACATTATACCTATTTTATGAAGAAAAGATTAGGCTATATGTTATCAATTTAGCGTTGGCTTTATCTAAAGACACGTCTCAGCCAAAATACAGTATTCATGATGACTATCTCACTTTTGAAAGCATAAATAATAATAATGGTTTTAGCACAGGGTGGGTCAGGGGGCCCCTGGCTTTTTGGTGAAAATGGTTGAAGCGATGTGTTCATGGTGCCCTGACTCATATTTCAGATGAGCTAGTTTTACATAATCTTACCTTTGCATGTCTTGCCATGATTTATAATTAATCTAGAGTACTAGCCAAAGGTTGTTCACACCCATCTATTCATATCTAATGGGCTGTTGTCTCCAAACTTTGGACTGGTACTTTATGTTTCCATGTTTAAAAAGCGGAAACAAGGATGAGCTATTTTAATGATAAGCCAGACAGCATCTAATAAGGCTGGTGCCTGGTATATCCTTGTAAAAACACATGAACAAATGCAAAGAGGGGGGAGTTACATGGGCAGGTGGAGGATAGCGAAACAGAGTGAGGTAAACACATGCATCCGAGCACAAAGATGCATCTCAGTGCCTTTGTTATCTGAGGCAAACTATCCTGAGGTGATTCCAGCAGCTTCAGCCAGGAACTGAGCTCGGTGCATTTGTTTTGCTCATTTTATGACAATCATATTCCTCCGCAAGCCTTGTAAAATTTCACTTATGATTAATGGCTGCAGTTGGAGCGTCTGAGCAAATAATTTTTTTTTCTTCTTTCTTCTTTCCCCTGAAGCTCTGAGTGGGAGTCAATGAGGCATTTTACATATTGCCGTTTTGCAGTCTACGTTACATGTTTGACGTGTCACGGTTTGTTAGAAACTAAAATGCCTGTTTTGGACCAGCTGTCCACCCACACAAGGAGGACAGAGAGTGCTCTCTCTTGTTCTTATACACACACATGCACACACACACACATACATACGTACACCTCTATCCTGTGACCTGAAAAAAAGAAAATGGTGCGAAAGGTAAATAGAGTGCTTTTAAACTGTCTGCGTGACACACAAAGACAAGAGATTATGGAAGAACTACAGACTCTGTTGCACATACACATAGTCACACTCTCGCTTTTGTTACTTTGGAGGAGACATTGCAGTCATGCTTTGGAGACCTACCCTAACCCTAATCCTTAAAAGTACATTTCACATCACGGTATTAATGTTAAAGATAACAGAAGTGATGTTCTGTGTTTTTAATGTCAACAAAGTTTTTTTTTTTTAAAAGAAAATCTAAATACACAATCAGGCAGGTCAGACGAACAGTTGGGATTAGTCTGCTTGTTATATTAACACAGCAGACTGCAATTCTCAGATACAATGCCTCTGAAACAAAAATGCAAAACCAAATCATCTCGCATTGTATCAGATATGCTTATAATTCTGGTTTTGCAGCGACTTGCCTTTCCTCATTTTCAGAGCTCATAAGTCTTCCCTCATTCTACGTTGTAGTAACTTCAGTAAAAGTGACTGCTGTGCAACTTTTACAAATGCTCCTTGTACTCGTAAATTTCTGGATACACCACAAATATTGCACTTCAGACAAACTGAATATACATTACAGTGTCCTGATGAATGTTCACACAAGTGCATGTCACTACATTACAGGTTCTGCAATAAATAGATCAGGGGTGTCAAACTCAAACACACTTTGGGCCAAAATGTAAAACTTGGACAAAATTGCAGGCCAATATTGATATATGTTGCAAAATTTTTCCATATAAATAATTAACCATTTCAAAGGTGTGCTTTTACATTGTGTATAGAACAAGCAAAGCTAAATACTATGCCACATATACATTGATATTGCACACATGCAAAATGTAATTTCCAATTTAAAAACTGCATCAGTGGCATTCTCTGCTCACTAAATAAAAACGGTGTGCCCCTTCTTTGCAGCCTTTTGGTTTAAATTCCAACATTAACCTTTTTTCACAGGCCAATAACATACGATAAAAAAAAAAATCCCAACAATAATAACTGATTAATTGAGCTAAGGTCTTCATCAGCCAGATGTCTCCACATTAATGTTTTGGAGCCAAAATACCAGCAGAGCATTCTGGGATTCGGATGATTAGCAGTACATGTGCTGTATAATACTGGCGCGCCAGTTCTAGTACTTGTTTGGTATTGCCTTGCAGGCCAAATATATTTACTCTGCTGGCCAAATTTGGCCTGTGGGCCTGAATTTGACACCTATTGTGTAAAACGAGAAAGCATGAATCAAATTTAAGTCTAAAAGCAAGGCAAGGGTCTCATTTTCTGATAGTAAATTCTGTAAGAAGAAACCATGTTTTGTTTACATCCCATACCAAAGCTTGCTAAACCATTGATGCCATAGCCCCACATCTTCCTATACCTATATGTGCAAATCCCTTCAACAGCTACAACAATGGTGGATGACAAATTTGTGTTTGTATAATACTATAGCTGTCTTTTATTCAAGTGTTACCCAAAGCTGGAGTTCTACTTGATCATCAGTCCACAGAAATGTTTGCCTTCTGTTCGATCCTCCACCTCCTGCAGCATTTTCAGTGGTTATGCATGGATGCTCACATTTTTTTAATGACTCTGAAAACCTTTTTTAAACTCAACCACTTGTGAATGTAGACTTCCTGAAACATAGGATTCCATTTTCCAAACCAGGATGTGGCAAATCCTTCCGTTTCATTGACTTCCATTGTCATTTAGGTTACAGTCACAGCTTTCTGTTGAAAGTTAGATTACGTTTGATCACCAAAGTAAATACATAAAATGCAGGACTGCATAATTTCTTTGTCTGACTTGCAATCGATGAGCTGGAATTGCCTTTTTCTTTCTTCTTGGTCATTTTTGGGGAATACCACCCATAGCAAGCAGTTTTAACTGTGACATTGTGTAGGTGGTTTGATCCAATTCAGTAAAGTCCAATGTGAAAAATAAAAACAAACAATTTTTTTAAAATCCCCCCTCCAACCGTATCAACACTCCCTAACTATTCTCTTGTGAACGAGCCCTTAAAAAGTGTTAATGTGCCTAAATGTTTATTTCAATAGACATAAACACTCAGTAACAATGACTTAATGCCTTACCGCAGTTTTATACCTCCCCCATATTTGAGATAATTGTCCATTGTAGGATGCAATTAATGGTATTTAGTTCCCGCAAGTCAAACAATGCATTGCTTCCCTTCACACATGACACATTTCTTTAGACGTACTTGAATTCAGCTTCCTCTTTTGTTTTCCTAAACTCTCACAAACACTGGACCAGTTTCTTCTTCCAGTATACACCGTTCAACAAGGCGGTAGCAAATATTTTCCTGTTCCAAGCTTAGAAAATACACAAGGCATATCTTTTTACGGTCGTCTTAAAACCCCACGGTAATATGATGCTATTTCTTCATTCCGTCACGCTGTCTGAGTTTTCTTTAATTTCTTTGTGGTCTTTCGCCATATGAACACACTGAGGCAAGACTCGACCAAAACAAAGCAAGCAAGGCATGCTTATATCTGCCTGCAAGGACAGACAAAGATGAGCAAATAAGATGAGTGTAGAAAAAAAGAAATCATACCAGACTGATGCTTTGGCAGCTCAAGTTTGCGTCTTATTTATGACACCCTGTTTGAAATCTGAACTTTTCATCTGCGGCCTGCAGGACAATCACCACAGCTGTCCAGCGGAGAGATTCACACAGTGGGAAACTTGGCCAACTCCCTTTTTCTCTCACTGGTCTCAGCTTAAATCCAGATTTTCTCTTTACTTTTTCAGTGCTTAGAAAGAAGTCCACAGCTGCCGTGCACATATCCGTTGCGAGGAGCAAAAATAGAAAATAAATAAAATCAAAGGGCTCTGAAACAACTTACTTTGAATAAGTTTTTGCCTTCATGTTGGATTCACTTGATAGATGGCGCGAAGATCACAAGAACTGGTCAGGTTCGCCCTGGGTTTCTGCGCGACAGTCAAAATTAATTCCCCAGCAAAGACCTCAGTGGAAGCTAAAATAACGAGTGACTAGAATTTGATTTTGCACATTGCGGCCAGACTTGATTGACACTTTGTACAATCAAATCAAAGTACTGGCAGCTGGTTCAGATTGCTCACAACTGTTGTGGTTTAGGGATAGAAATGAACAAATGCAAAAGCAAAAATACAGACAAACACAGTAAGACATGCGAGAGACAAGAGCTTCAATGAGACAAAAGAATAGGATTTTTTTTTTTTTCAAGATTTTTCAAAAAATGTTGTAATTTTTTGATTAGGAAGCGTTATTTAGTATGGGACCTACATGGTTTACCTACATGTGTGCTGAATTGTGTAAAATGTGTTTATGTCCACTTTGTGGCAGTCCTACAATAAATTGCCAAGCTATAATTTACTTGGCAAGCACATTAGTTTCCTTAAAGATGCCACATCAGCCACAGAAAGCATCTGATCTGATGCCTTGGCTTCACCGTAGTATTGGTACCGTTAGCAATGGTACCCATGCTAACATGCCCAGAACCACAATAACATCTTTTCGGTGTTACTCTTGTAGAGGCCTTCTTTGGCTATGAAGCTGTTTTCCTTAAGAAGAGATTGAAATCATCTTCAAATGTATCTGGACATGCTTTAGGAGCATTCATGCATAAAACCTTAACAAGAAAGATTTTTCCACTTGTACAGATTAAGAGTAATGAAAATTAGACTACATAGATGTTTATATCTTTAAATTTTTCTTCATGGTCAAGTCGGTGTGATTTTGCTGGTATACTTTTCTTTTGGTTTTTATTTTCAGTTAAGCACCACAGGTATGGTAGGATAGTACAAAAATTAAGAGAATTTAAAGAAACACCCCCTACGACTTTTTGGAACACATAATTTAGTAATGAAAGACTGTAATGCACATAATAAACCTTTATAAAGCTTTAATGTAATATCTTTTTTATAAATCATTTTCTCACTTGTTATCTTTTTGATAAATCCTGAACTTTTCATTCCTCTGGGACAGTCAGGGTTGATTCCTTTCTGGTTAGCAGGAACACAACAGTTTCAGAGCTGGAAGGGGAATAGTCTTCAAAGGTAAAACTGTCCCAGACATAGCACCGGTGAAAAAAAAAAAGCATTATACCAGCAACCTGATGTGTACAATTAGTTAAATAGTGTTATTGTATACCGCTTTTCTAGTCACATGACCACTCAAAATGCTTTGACACTACATGTCACATGCACCCATTCACACACACACACGCAGCACTTATATTTATACACACACACACACATTCATGTTCATACCCCTGATATAAACACCCGTATATATGCAACAATGCATGTAAATGTTTAAATAGTTTGGTACAGGTGTGCGTACTGAACCGTGAGTATTGTATCGACTGTGCACTGCACACAGTTTTTTATTAACTTGCTTTCTGACGATGTGCTTAGTGTTGGAAGCTCAGCTACTCTGTCTAGGCTGCATCACTAAGCGCAGATTCACTGAAGCATGGGTCTTGTTAACAGAACATTTTTTGTCATTGTGATGATGGAAAAATCTGAAGATGATCTGTCAGTTTGACAGATCATTGGGTGAATAAACTGCACTCCAGTATAAAACTATAAGTTAAAAAAGGCAAATAAATAGATGTTTTGTATCGAAAAAATTTCAAATCGTGACACTAAAGCAGGTTTCTGCAGGTTTTTGAAAGTGTGACCCTGCTGCAACACACATGACTGACTTGAACAAGCACTGTGTAAGTCTGCCAACTACGGACTGATTTGAGACAGGTGTGTTGCCGTAGGGACACTATGAAAACCTTCAGGGACACTATAAAAACCTGCAGGGACACTATGAAAACCTGCAGGGACACTATAAAAACCTGCAGGGACATGGGCCCTCGAGGACCAGGATTGAAGATCCCTGCACTTCAGTAATAAATCAAACTGAACCATAGATTGTGTGCATTGCTGCACCCCTAATACATATTTATAAATGGTGGTTCCCTCTCCTGCCAAGACTTCTTTTTGCCCCATGTGGATGGACTTTTTTCTTCAGTCAGATTCAGCTCATCGATGATGGATGTACAGTGCCAGTGACTATACTTGACTTGAAAGGAATGATGGGACTGCTGGTTGGGACTTCATCTGAAGTAAAATTAGTTGTTTGTAATGATCAAAACTTTCTAAAGGTTTAATCACTGCTGATTTGAAAGATGAGATTGTTTCATGAATTTGCTGCTCAGGGCTCCCATGAGATTATAACCCATTATGAAGACAATTAAATTGACAAAGCAGATGAAAATAGTTTGAAATCATCTGAGGCTTCTTGAGAGGGGGATTAAGTACAAAATCAAGAACGCACAAACAACCACGGACAAGTATTTTTCTAACCTTCCAAACCCGTTCCTGCATCGCCGTCTTAAGCTCTTGGTGGACTTTTATTAAAGCGTGCTTTTAAGTTAATGCATGATCTTATCACGCATCGCTGTTCAGCTCTGAGCCTCTCTCGCTTCATTTGTTATCACTTCTAATCTTCTTCTTCCTTCTACAGTCTCACGATGCCTCTTAGTCTACCCCCCCACCAGCTCACACACACACACATACACCTTCTCTCTCTTCCTTCGTTGTTCTCCATTTGCTTCAAGGCACTCATTATCTACTTGAAGTTATGGAGTTCCTTAAAAGGACGAAACAGAAGACGAGCGACAGAGGAGGGTAATACTCGAGGTCTGAGACACTAAGACCTTCCCCATTATTAACCCGTCCTACTATCCAGCTTTTGTTTTCCCTTTCATTCCCATCTCTCCATCCAGAGTTAGTATTTCACCAGTAGCCCTGTCTTTTAGCCCCCTTGCCGTTTTCATGTTTTCTTTCCCTAGCCCATCCATCATGTGCTGTCGCCGGCGGTTGTTGCGCTGTCGTGTAATTATCTCATATTTATGCGAATATGCTTGTCATGTACGAACGCTGTGTTGGTTTTATGCACACTCAGGGTTCCTTTCACTTCATGGGTGTAGTTTGAAAAGCTTCATGTCATTATTCAAGCCAGAGGGAGACGTTCGATTGGCCTTTGGGTTCAACGGCACAGCGGGATTTCTTTGATTCTAAACCAACTTCAGCGGTGACTGTCATTGAAAGACAGCAGGAGGCCTAATTGAGAGAAAAATGAGAACGTCCTAATTACTTTTAAGCACCTGCATGCCTCACAGGGTGCAAATGCATCATAAGCACTTTTGAGGATACTTTTTATTAGCAGTTTTTGACTGCTGTGCAGACATACAGTTTCAATTTGAGGTCCCACAGTGGGAGTTTAACCCATAACCTCAGCTCGGCTTGTGCCATGCTCTGCCCAGTGAATGAACTTCATGGAGCCGGAGCAGGACTGTGCCGAGAAACAGCAAGTGGGATAATCACGCAGAGCCCTGAAGGTCTAAATGTCCCTCAAAAGTATAACTCGCATTCAACTTGGACTCCGTTTCCACATCTTCTTTCAATTTTGGCTTTTATTTATAAAAAAAGCATGTAATCTTATTTGGGCAATGCCTCTCTTGCTGGCATACCATGTCTTTGCTCCAAAAGTCAACCTCAAAGCTCCCAGTCTTTGGCTTATCAGATTTAATCTTAATCTAATGGTGGATACTGCAGTTCAAAGGAAATATCTTAGCTTTTTCAACTTTTTCTGTCTGTAATTAGAACCTAGCTTATAATGTAGCTATTGGGCAGATTTTTCTTAAGAGAATTTAATCATTTATGGACTTGTGGACAGTTAAGGAAACAGCTGCTTATCTTCGGTTCTTCTGATGGGTATCTCTCTCTGCAGCAGCTAAATCACGTGTTATTGGCTACATTGAATTCTGTGGGGAGTTACTGAATGGGGCGTCTCATACTGGCAGACGTTTTTTCCCTTATTTAACCACATAACATTATTCTTTACCAACAGCGATTTGATATTTCTGTATTTCTACAAGATTAAACAGGAAGGATCAAGTTTGCATCTCATGAGAAATTTCAACCGCCAGCCGTCAAGTACTAGCCTTCTGTTTCCCACTGGAAACCTAGTTAGCCGTATTTTCACTCCCCACTGGGAGTTGTTCCTTATTTTCCAAGTCTGTCTGCCAGATTTATATGGCACATAATAGCAACACGATGAAATGCTCTTCTCTTCAGTTCTATTACCTCGTTACCTTTAATATTAGACTTATGGCTAGAAGTTTTATTCCATTAAAATCCTAAGTTATTAAACATTTGAGCTTGAAACTGTTCAAACTTGGCCCAAACAATAGCGAACATCCAACAATAAGTTGTTTTTTTTTATCTAGTATTTTCTGTATCTGAGAAAATTTAAAGCAACAATGGGGCATAAAATCTGATAATAAGTCTTTATGTCAACCTGGAGTTGACAAATTCTGAGTTTCCACCCAACTGTCAAGCCAATTTAGAGCAGATTTTATAAATGTCATTCATAAGGGAAGTGTGTCAGACATATTCCACTACACTTTATGGTGGAAGACATACATAAGTAATTAATTTGCTCATATATCGGAGAAAAATAGACAAAGGTCAGTAGAGGTTGTACTAGATGAGAGATATTGTGTGATGATTATCAGTGTATTCTTCTTTACCTGTACAACACATGTCGATCATTCTTGTGACCTTTCATGACTCCAGTTGGCTTTATGTTTAGCAGCTCTATAAATACTTTCAAAGTTTTGCTTTTTTTTTTTTTTTTTGCTTTTTTGTTTTCATTCAACTTTTCAAATATACAGCTTCAAACTGCGAGAAGAAACACTTTGAGAAACATTGTCAGTGTGGGTAAAATGATATTTCCAATCTATTTTTTCTTAAATCACTTTCTCGTAGCAACGGTCAGCACACCACTTTCCATTTTCAGTTTCGTTACACTTTAACCCGTTGGGTCTTTTTTCAATGGCAGGAACTGCTGGTTAAAAAGAGAAAAAAACGAGTCAATGAATTTTAACTGAGAGAGAGTAAAAACCTGACCATTCATGTCTGCTTCAACTAGCAGGGGTGAGGCTAAGTGCAGCTTAGTTGTAGTGCTTAAATTTGCATTATGTTGTAACTTTCCAACTTGAAAACTCAGCATGCCTAACTTGTTTGATGTCACAGTGACATCTATTACTGTATTTGCATTTCTGGAGAAACCGCACCTTTTCCTCTGAACAACCGCACCGCACGTTTTTTCCTGGGATTCCGCTTGATGTTGCAGCTGTGCTTTCACTTTAGGAGATTACTTGTAGTTTTTCCATCCATACCAAATCTGTCAGGCACAAACATGCAGTGATTGCATGGAGAGATCCATCACGGGGCTGTCATTTTCATAGAATTGTTATATTTAGTTAATTTCTGTAAAAATGTTGCCTTAATTACACAGTAAATCTTTAAATCCCTGAATGCTCTTTGTTTTAGTATTTTCTTATGAAACTACCTCTCCAACAAAACATCTCGCCTAAGTCTGGCCCCCTTCTAATGTAGGTCTAGGACCGCCACTGTTGATGCAGCAAAGAGGCACAAGAAGACATTATCAGAGGAAATAAGACAGGGAAAGAGACAGAGGGACAGAGCTAAGATAAGACTGTCTTTTACTGTCAGTACAAGTGGAATGTAAGGTGGATCCTGAATTAGCTGTTGATGCTGAGAAAACCTGCCAAAGGTCTGTTCGTGCGTCTTTAAGATAACCTGAAAGTGATGAAGATCGTGGCAATCCTGAAAACAAAGCAGAGTTCAAAGCCGTTTTTGCTTCGCTGTGGTTGCATTCCAAAGCACAAATAAGTGCATGACCCTTTTTTTATTGCTCATGTGAAGCCACTGCCGGCTTAGCCTAGACACAGCGAAGACAGACTTTGGTTTTCATTTGTCAACAGACTAATTTGCTTATTTCCAAAGCTTTAGAGGGAAAAATACAGATACAGAAAAAGTACCAGGAAGAAAGACACATGGTGCTTCAAGTCATCACATAGTTCAACTTTTCATTTTCAATCAACAGTATATTTGGATTTTAGAAGTCCTCTTTGAACACAGATGCAGCGTGTTAAGAAAGTGTCTCTTACTGGCTGGCTCACAAACCAAACAGGCCTTGCCTCTAGAATAAACTACAATCATGGGTCTTCTTATTAGACGGGCATTCAAACCTTTCTTACAATAATAACTTGAGTTAAAAAGCTCATATGTGGACACTTATGCTGACCAACGCTCTTGCGATTTATTCTGTCACCACGAGCCAAACAGTGGTCTCCCCAGAGGTGGGACTTGTTGAAACCAGCACTTTGCAGAAATGCCAGCTAAATCCCAACATTTCTGCCTGGAAAACCTTTCTTAAAAACATTATGAAAACTTTGCTATAGACTGTGAAACTAACATGAAAGAAGAAAATAAAGAAACTAGTGTTATGCCAGTTATAACACATGGAAAAAGTCAGTTTGATTGTAAGGAGTAGCACTGGATCTGGACATGACAGTCATTCAGATAAACTGTGCTCTTCTTGTATTCAGCTCCCTGGACTTCTCACTTTTCTTGAGTCTTTGGTTTGATTCATACGCCTAAAACATTTGGTTAGTTTCACGCATTAAAAACCATTTCATTATTTTAGGGAAAATATGGTAACTGTCTGTTCTTAAAATATGATAACTGTTTTTTCTTGGGTGACAGCTTCAGCAAAAGACCCAAAAATGTGTTGCAAGCATGAAAACCTCCATCTGAGCTGCATTACTTTGAAAGTCGTACAGAGGGTAATGAAAAAATACATAACTCATGTTCATCCTCAAAACAAATGATTTTTGTTCCATGCTGAGTGCGGGATTCACAAAGTGCCGTTGCAACACCAACGTTTCTCGAGGAAGGTGTTGAAGGATTGAATGAAGGTAGCTGTATTCACTTTGCAGGGCTAAGCTGTGAGAAAAATCCTGCGCTGGTGCAAAAAAAACATGTTTTTATCTCTTTGTGCGTCACAGGAACCTTCGATGTTAATCAGAATGTACAAAATTGCACGCAAACAACCTGAATTACAGAGAGTACTATAGTTTTAGGAAAAAGACTTAAACCTTTGCTCATTATGCACAATTTGTATTACAGCTACCGTTCTGCTTGTGCATTTTCTCTCCAGGTATACCAACTTTCCCACCATCCATAACCATGCATGGGAAGTTAATTTGGAAGTCTAAATTGACCCCAAGAGTGAAAATGAGTGTGAGTGGATGTTTTATCTAGTTTGTCTCTATGTGTTCCCTGCGATGAACTGGCACCCATCCAGAATGTACTCTGCCTCATCCCTAATAGCAGCATAGATAAGCTCCATCCGTGCCGTGACCTTAAATCACAGTAAATCATATAGAAAATGGCTGAATTGATACTCTCTTTCATGTAACGCAAATAAATATGCAAAAATATTCAAAGTAAAAACAAACACAGGATGAAGAGTGGTTAATTCCATTTTTCTGCTTGACCTCAAATTATGTTGGTGCTTTTACAGCTGTAACATTATCCTAACCCTTGTCTTTACTTAAGAAATTATTACATTACATTACATCCTGCATTACGGTTGACAAACCAATGCTTTGGCTGTTTTTCGTTATCTATTATTTCTCAACCCTTTAATGTTATGCTTCACTGTTTGGTAGAGCAAAAGTGTCAATGACAATAGGATTTTATGAAAAATTGGAGCTAAACCTGCCAGGGCAATCTCTACCACTTGGTCAGGGTATGTTATTATCCTATTACCGCTTCAGGTTGTCTTACTATATTATCAACTTTTATCTTAATCATTTGTTTAAAACATATTATTGTCACTAAAGAAATGAAAAAATGTAAAGAAGCTTTTTCTTGCTTTTTTTGTAAGTGCAGACTTGAAAGGCTTAGGTCATTAAATGTATGAAGCTGAATATGGAGGCAGCTGTTGAGGAATTGGAAAGAATTAAGGAATAATTGGAACTTATGTTCCAAGTTATAAAAGGTTAAACTTTTAAAAGTGAAAAGCAACAGAAAAGCCTCCAAATAACAGTGGGAAACAAGCTGCTGGCACCAGAGAGACATGTCAGAAAGATGTATTCCCGCTTTGTTTTCTGTTTGAGGAGGGTGCTGGATTACATTACGGAGAAAGGTCCTGCTTCACATCTTGCCATGGGGTAAATAACCCCACTGGAAACTGTTTTCTTTCAGCACACAGTTCTGCTTCCTAAATGATTGGCCAGTAGTTAATGAGATTAAATAGACTTCTCTTGTAAAAGCAAGCGCCACGCCGTTTTTATTGCCTCTGTTGCCCTCCTGTGGTGAGTATTTAGTGTTACTGTGAGAGATGCACGACTTCCCAAGATCTGTGTTTGACCACCTGTGTGTAGTTTTTAGCCGAGAAGAATGATGTGTTGTGTTTTTCTGCTAATGGCATCCCAAGATTTGATATGTTTTATGTTTCAAGTATCGTGAGACCCGCCCTCTCCCCTGCCAACTCACCAACCATCCTCATGTTAATGAAAATTAAGACCACATTGAATTTGTGTGGGTCCGTGTGTGCGTGTGAAGAGTGGTGTGTGTTTATGTGCATTCGCTGATTGCTGTCTGGACCTTCCTTAACTCAAAACAGATTGAAGAATGATAATTAGATTTAATAAGTTGGAATTTCCCTAACTATGTTAAACAGCAGCCTCATCACAGAGCTGCTTTTTAAAGAGGATTCAGGTCAATTGAAAGCCCAGCCACTCCAACACAAGAGAAATACGACACCTTCCGTTACTAATTTCACTACAATCTCTGCATGTTTTATGTTTTATTGTCTTTTGGCCTTCACAAGTCAGTCATACTCTTGTTTATTTTATGCAGGATTTAAACTAATGTAATGAAGCTTTGCCTGAAAAACCCTCACATTAGTGTGCAGTTCAGGAACATGCTCATTGTAGTGGGAGTCATACTTTGATCTTCTACCACAAAGCTTTTGTACATGATAAGAGATGATGGTTTAATAGTGTGTAATGCTTGGACTAATGTAATGGATATGGTTTGGTTCATGGGGACAAAACTAAAACAAACAAAAATCATGCGAGATGATTCCAGTTTGGTCTATGAGTTACTTTGAAATTGAAAATGCATCAAATTTTTTTCAAATGCTAAAAAATATTCTGTTATCTTTAATTCTATTCATCTATTTATGTTAATAACTTTCTCTCAGACATTTTTCTGTGGATCTCCTCCAGTTTATTGAAATATAAAATTGATTATCTGTCATGATGCATGGAGTAGGAGGACTGTAATGCCGGGTGAAGAGAAAGAGGGCAGATGAGTGCAGGAATAAAGGTTAAATAAAAACAATAATCTGACAGAGAACAGGCGAAACCAGTGGTTATTTATGGATTGTGAACTAACTAAAGGAGGAGTAGGTGTGGCAAATTAAACCAAGTGTGTTAATGTGCAGGTGGTGACGCAAACAGAATACATAATAGGAAAACTTTACAAAATATAACAGGAAACAAGCCAGAAACTTGGGCAAAAGCAAAACTAACACAATCCCCAGCAAAACACAAAGGCCACAACATTGTCTGGAGATTACACAAAACCATATGTTTAAATATTCTAGATTAATTTTGAATATCTTCATTATCTTCTTGTGAATGTGATCTTTTGCATAAAGAAATATACAAAAATAAACACTTTTTTCAGCCATTAACACATTTTATTAACACATAACATTTTAAGAAAACCAATATGTCAAGATATATGGGTGAATTTTAAAAAAGTGAGCTCAGATGCCTGGAGTGACTTTATGGCCAATATGCAACATAAGGGGAAGAGAAAAACAAGTCAGCCACAGTTTGTGAGGTAGCTGTACAGCAGTAAAAGCAGCACTTCGTAGAGAAATGTATTTATTTTTTCTTCTGAATACAACAAAATCAAAAGAAAGAGAACGTTAAGATGGATAACAACACTTATTCTCAATGGCTTCACTTGTTTTAATGTAACGGTGCAATGTATATCACAATTTTCCTTCTGTAAAAAAAGTGTTCGGTGTTCATATGTAGAGAATGAGAAATGTTAGTAAGAGCAATCTGAGGTTTTATTGCCATGTAGACAAGATTTTTCCCAGATGCCTTTGCAATCTAGCACTGTAGGTGCACTTCATTGAGTTACTCTGCAGTCATCTGGGCCCTATGATGATGCAACCCCCTCAGGATACTCCTCAGGGATAAGCCGCTGCAGTGAGCTTACAGCCATTATTTAACATTATTGGCTACCAGAGGATTTTTTCTTAGATACAGTTGAAAAATTCATACCAGTCTGAAGAATGTTTTTATAGTTTGCTTTCACTTGGACCCAGGAGCTTTGGTGCAGGTGACTTACATCTGCTAATATAATACAGCCTAATATAAGCTCATTCAATTTAGTGATGAGATAACACAGAACTGCCAACTGCAGCTACCCAGCGTTAACATCCAATATCTGTCACTCAGAAGGTCATGGATGCAGTTGTTTTCCTTTCTTGGTTATTTTCATTTTGATTTGGGGGCTTGATGGGTGATGTTTGCAGTTATAGCCACTTCATAGCCAGGGTGTGGAACTGACAGCACAAATTAGGATTAGGCAAACTCGAGCACACTCTTTATCAGATGATTTTGTTAAACATCCTTTCTGGAAAACCTCCCAGTTCTGTTAGTTTACTTTCCGGCTTTACTTGCGCCACACCTGTTTGAAGCTCTTCTGATCAGAGCAAACATTCTCCAGTTTTCTACTACAATATTTTTTTTCTGCTTTGTCCTTTGTTTATTCTATTGTTAATTCACTTACAGCCAATTTGTCTTTGTTCATTTTTTGAACTGTAAACTTCAAAATTCCACACGAAATGAGAAACGTACATATTTATTCCCATTAGTAAAAACTTTTCCTCTATTCCATTCAAACTATTCCATATTCAGCATTTTAAAATTGACTTTTCAGGGCAATTATGTAATTTACATTATTGCACATCAAGTAGAATCAACGGTTACTTTACAGTGTTTAAGGCTGGATGGACTGATGGCTGTTCCCTACAAACATTGTTAATTCTTAGAAAAAACTGAATGTAATTCACCATTAGTCTGATGAACATTAGCAATTTATGTAAATGAGTAGAGTGAAGTAGGAGAAGGCGTGCCGTGTACTTTGCAGGAGTTTTTTTTAAGCATTTTAAATGTCTAAAGTGGCTGTGGCATGTTAATCACACACTGTAAATTAAATATGAAGTAAATACATATAATGTCATAGACAAGTAATGTTAGGACAGAAATAATGAAATGGAACAGCCGATTGCAATGAAAGAATATAATAATGCAGCTGCATCACATCAAATTCACCCATTGTTGGTCTGAGTTGCTCTGACTGTTTCACTTTGATAAATTCCTGTTACATTTTACTATTAACATCTATTGTGGTAGATTTGAAAGAAGGAGTCGAGAAGAGGAATTTATTATATATATATATATTAATATTACAAAGCGGGATAAGGGCTTGTTGTGTTGATTAGAGCAACAAGTATACTGTTCACGGTTCCGGCTACAAGCCTTAGTCTTACCACACTTTGAGCTGTCCATAGTTGTGCTATTAAATTTGTCCAACAGCGCCTCTAACATTCACTATGAGCTCATTATACATTATTATTATTATTATCTCCTTTATTTAACCAGATAAAAACCCATTGAGATCATGATCTCTTTCGCAAGGGTGACCTAGGCAGATACATCATTCATCATTTGTATGAAATATAAAAAAAACAACTATTAATAGGAGTTTATGGGGCTGGATTGTATCTTGCCTGGGAATAATTATCAGACAAATCACTGCCTGTTCAAGAAAAATCAAGATTTCTTTTGTGAATATTCTTAATAGATTCCAGTTTTTAAGTAAACAGACAACACACGATATGATCCTTAGAGACTGCCTTCGCTGAACTATTCAAACTTTTTCATAATGATGAAATCTGCCTGATCGCTTGAATAAGAAATAACATTATTTGATGGCCATTAAGTGTTGCTGTGTTGCAGCTTTACAGTTAAATTGTTGCATCCAAGCATTGCTGGTCTGGACCAGATCTGATCACTTCACATCTAACAATCTCTGGCCTTCACCATGAGAAAAAAACCCATCAGTGCACGGGTTTCAGAGCCATGCAGCATCAAGATTAAAGCCAGGGCTTCAACACTCCAGAGAGATGATTTTTTTTAAAGCCTGTCAGTCTGAAAATATTTCTAAACTCTTTCCAAAAGCTACTTTGAATCCAAGCCAAGTTAATGCTGTTTTAGCAGAAAAAGTCCAGGATAGCGCTGCATCTCCCAACAAGATGTTTTCCTGCCAAAACCTCTCCGAGCGCGAAGTGTAAAAATCAAGCAGGGACTTTAAAACAGCCCAGAGTTTAATATCCAGCCGTCTGTGGGCTTCTTTTGTCCCCGGGTTCCCAGATATTTCATGATTTCACCTTTTGGAAAGAAGAATGAGATCTGTGGCGTTGATTCAAGACAAAAACTGCTGATCACCAGGAGGAAAATTAATAAGATTTGCCAAAAGGCACCTAGCTGAATGTTGGGAATTGAAAGCTTTTTGGCATCATCTATTAGTTTTTACAGCAACCACCCTGTTTTTTAAAAGAAAAAGTGATGCATTCATTGCAAACTTTGATATATCTGTTATGAGACTAAATTATAGAGAAGCATTACTAATAAGTTCCGTACAATCAACCAGAGAACCGTGATCACTGAGACCAGATGGAATAACATCCCAAACCTGGTGACATGGTCCAGTGAGAGAAAAGTGCCACTTATTTGTTTACTACTTTTTGAGTTTTAAGAGGCTTTCAGTGATTTCTCAAAGCATTGCAGTTTTTTTGGCGGCCCGTCAGCAAACCTTCACCCTGGAAATTAAAACAGGCACTTAAGATTATGTGCAACAGAGGAACACTTTCTTCATCTGAATGCTTTGAAAAGTTGCCAAAGAAAGCCAAAGCAAATATTTGAAAGAAAACATGTTTTTCTCCACACATCTTAAGAAAACTCCAAGTGATAGTTGGTGAAACTCTGAAAGGGCTAGAAACTGATTCTGATCTGAGCGGACGTTCCCACTGCTGCTTTTTCCCAACCACGGTTGTCTTTCGGTCTTGGATAAACGTGTACATCTGCTTTCCAACATCAAATATTCACATGTTTTTGATACTCACCGTTGGATTTTATTCAACCTCCCATTTAGGCAGACTCCACTGTAAGTCACATCCAAAGCAGCTTCTTTTCTCACAGTCTCCCTGAAAAGGATCTGACAGATGACTGCAACAGTTAGTGTAAAATATATATATATATTTAAGAAATTAACTGACAAGATATTTTTTGGTTAGACTGAGTGAATTATCTGTTTTACGTGAGATGAATTCCTCTTTTGTTTCACTTCCTTTGTTTCAAACACATTATTGTCAGAAATTACTTTTGCTATCATTTCTGCAGGACCAGAGAGCAAAATAAACTTGCGCGCAGTTTAGTTATGTTACTTGTGTGAATTGATACTCTCTCTCTCTCAACAACTCTGTACTGATGCTAAGCATACTTATTTAGTCATTGCAAGGGAAAAAAAGGTATTACAGCATGAAACTGTGTGTTTGTGTAAGTGCACCCCATCACACCGGCACACCTCTCTGTGGTTGTTGCCTGAATTTCCCACAAGTACTACAGTCTATCCAGCAGGTGGAGTCCTCTGTCAGGAGTCCAGCCTGCAGTGTGGAACGACACTCTACGTTTTCTTCTGATGCCACAAGAAGAGAAAAGATTTTAATGTTCAACAAAATACTGCCTCTACTTATGTATTTAAATGCTGGTAATATATTTACACCCAATAAGCTTAATGTAGAAGCAAAGCAGAAAGAAGGGAAGGAACATCTGGGAAGCGTATGGCAGTGTTTTTTTAAAAGTTATAATCACTCGTCTCTCTGACCACAGACTGCATGAAACTAGGACATTGTGTAATTTGCTTGTACTTCAGGTTTTATGTTCTAAAGTGGCTTTTTTTTGTCTAAGAATTTTCTCCAAGAACTGGAGTTCTTGGGTAGTTTGGTTGTTTGACATAATCTGGTTGGTCAAAAACTTTAACATTCAGACAGGCGTGGTGGAAGAAACGCAGAGATAAATGAAGGGACGGAGTAGCAAATATGACTTGAAAAAAGCAACAAATATACAAGAACATGGTCTGCTTCAGGATTAGGTTCTAATAAGGCAAACATATGGAAACAACCATAACTTCTTGGAAATGCGTTTGCTACAGCTGTCTGGCCGTCCTGCAAGCAGCTGGTCAGTGTTGTCACCTTGATACTTTGGTGAGGAGACTCATGTGATTACTTTTTGCTTTCAAACATGCTATTAATTACATTAATTTTAATTAAAGCCTGGAAAGTGTCAGAGCAAACATGTTAACAGTAGCTACAATAAATCAGTGGTAGATTTAACCCAGAGACTCATGGTTTCCCTGCAGCGTGAGGCCTTATGTGTATATTTGTGTATACCGCCCCCTACTGGTTGACTTAAATTCTGATTTATACACTCTTCCATCATCCACCCATTTACTATCAGAGGCAGGTACAACCAGTTCGGGTCGGCAGAAAAAAAAACAGTGTAGCGTTTGAGTTCTAGCGGGCGAACTTCCAGGTTTGGATGACATATGTGCTTCTGGGTAGTGGAGTCTCAACCATGGTGTGTGTGTTTGTGTGAAGGTGAGTGTAGAAGTTGACAATGAACACAGGCTGCTTTTCTTCAAAGGGCCTTGACTTCAGATCAAGCGCTGGTTGAGATACAGATTTTGTTTCAGTGTTGATATAAACTAGACTGGACTGGTTATATTAATGCCTCTTCTGACACAAAAAGATTCTTGTTATCAGCGTGTGTTTTGAAAAGCCCTCAAAAACCACGAAAAGATAAAACATCTTGAATCATATCTCAACTTTATTCGATAAATGTGAGTTCTGTGGAAATGTGTCTTTAGCATTCAGCCATGGCGACAACTGTTTCTTAGGAAATTGGTTTGACCGAGTTCCTTCATTATGTTCGTCACTCAGCTTTCATTTCTGTTATGCATCCCTGCTGCGAAAAAAGGTCCAGTCTAACTTTGCCAACCTCAGTGTAAACTGAAATGGTCACATGAACATTGCAGTCAGCAGGTGAGGCTAAAGGTTACGTTTTCAGGTGTCACAGCTGGAGAGTTGAAATTCCAGCAGGATTATTTTATTAAGAGGCCAGGACCCAGAGTTCCCAGATTTACACCTGCAGCTGGAGCAAATGTTCCCTGACCCCACTGTAAAACTAACCTGAGCAATCCACCGTAAATTGCTATAGATTTGAGATGGAGTGCCGGCCACGTCCCTGTGAAGCCCTGCAGGATGCAGATTTGCAGATTCAGCCCCCATCAGTGTCAAGAGTAAGCAGGACTAATGCTTTTGGAAGGAAGCCAGAATTACAAGAAAATTAGAGCTCAGGTCAGTCATAAAAAAAATGGCAAAGGTGGAATTTCTCTGCACACAGCAGGGTTACACAGATTTCCTGCTCAACAAAATGGTTTTTCTACAAATAAATTATGTTTAATCTGTATTTTTATTTTTAGCAGGTATACTATAATCATTATTAGAAAGTAATGTGGCAGGGATAAAGTTTTTAATTTTCTAAAACAATATCAAATGCTTTTTCTGAAGAATATAGTTTTTTTATAGATACATGGAGACAGGCATTTTTCAACATATAAACAGACATGCAGTCCTTCAGAGACCTAGCAAGTCGTTAGCCTGGCTA
>JAVQJG010128449.1:0-21059 GCA_036024015.1 Craterocephalus amniculus | reverse complement strand
GAGCCGCACTGCTGTTTGCTGGTTTGGATCTCCTTACAGCTGACAGCGGCGTCGTAGTTCATGAAAAATGTGAATTACACTACAGCAGCATCTCGCTACATTTATCTCTGACACTACGTGTACGGCTGATTTAATGCAACAAATAGCTACTGGTCAGAAGTGCAAATAAACGTGATGTTATTGGGGATTCTGAAATGTAAATAATGGGCGCAGCCATCTTGAAATGCAAAGTCGGGGCTGGTGAGGCTGGTCCTACTTCCCAGTCGGAAATCCGAGTTCAGGGGGCCGTTCCATTTGAAACTTCCCACTCGGAAGTCGGAAAATCCAAATTCCGAGTTCAAATAGAACGCAGCAATAGCAACAGTTGGGATTAGCTCCAGCATAACTGTGATACTGTGAGTGGAATAAGCAGGTATAGACAATAAAAAGATGGATGGGTGGATGGATGGATGGATGGATATCAAACTTTACAGTGTTTTCATGTTTGTGAATGACAGTACTTTCAGAAAAATGTCATTTTGTACTTTGTGCTGCTTGAAAGTATTTATTTCTTTATGTGGTTAAACTTGATATGAACATTTCAGAGTATTGCACCGCCACCACATCGGAAGAATGGACAAAGCAAGAGATGTAATGATATTCTTTCTGCTTATGGCAGGTAAATTATTAGTTGGTAATTTTTCTTCCAGTCTTCTTGCGTATGACTTACTTATTCTTCACTTTCCTTTTGTGCCTGTCAGTTATATGCTGGCCTGTGTTTGGTGAAGAATGGAAAGCATCTGTTATAACATCCCTTGAGACCCTGGTTTCTTCCTGTGTTGTGGTTCCCTGTTCATTCACCCATGCTGGAGGAAAAATACCAACTTCCAAACTCAGGGGCATCTGGCATCGTAAGGACGATTGGAACAAATTGATATACCATGAGGATGGTACAAAGATCATGGACAGCTTTAAGCACAGAACCAAGATCGTTGGAAACCTTGGTCAGGGCAATTGCACCTTAGAAATAATAGAATTCAAAGATCATGACAATGGCCCTTTTTGTTTCCGGATTGAACTAGTGCGGACATCTGAAGACCTACCCACTAAAGAGAAGTACTCCTATGTTGACAAATGTGTTGATTTTACAATGCAACGTATGTGACCAATCCACCATGACATTAAAAATCAATGCATGCTTTCTGTTAAATGAATTTGCCTCTAAACTTATCTGTCTTTTTCATTTCAAGATGATGCACCAAAACCAAAGGTACATCAGGCAAAGACAGCTGTTCACGGAAAACCCTTGACTTTCACCTGTTCAGTCACACATACCTGCCCCTCGCACGTTCCTAAACTCTCATGGAATCGGGGGGAACCAGACGAGATCAGTGAGTTTCACAAAGAAACTAATTTAGGACACTGGAGTACAGATTCCATCCTGACTTTCATTCCTGAGGAGAAGGATGACCACACCGATATCACCTGCACAGCTACGTTTAATGGAGGATTGAAATCCTCCGATACCATTACACTCTACGTGAAACGTGAGATTTTTTTTCTCTTGTTATCATCTTTGTTGGACTAACTGTACAATGCTGTACAAATGAAAACTGATGCTGACTAACATTGTGTTTGCAGGGACAGAAAACCATAACCACATCATCATTCCTGTCGCTGTGGCTGTTGGCACTGCTGTGATCTTTGGGTTGATGTGTATTTTCATGGTGAAAAAATACAAGTGAGTAATAATAATAATAAGGCTCCAAAGTATTGGTAAATCAGATAAATAATTACTATTCAAACATTGCTTCTTTTCACAAAGGACACGCATTGCAGAACTGCAGAGTCGAGACGGCAGGTAAAAAATATAGAATTCATTCTGTTGGATGTAATTTCATAACATATTTAAAATAATTAACATAGCCAAATGTTCTTTGAAATTTAGTGTGTGGAATAGGATGTCCAGACTGTCACGCAGGTGAGCAAGAAATTGTTTTATACGTTTTTCATTTGTATCTTAAATAGTTGGAAAAGAACTGTTATAGTAACATGGATCTTGTTCATAACTGGATCTATGACATGTTCAGGTTTCGTTCTGATGGCCCAGGACCATCTCGATCTGATCAAAGGCAAGAGTCATTTTAAAAATCATTTTTATACAAAGTCTATTCAGTTTCAGTGCCATATCTTGTACTGTTCATCCGACATCCATCATGTATTTTGAATTTATGTGTGCAAGTGGGGCGCCTTGTTTTTGTGAATGGTGAGGAATCCTGGTACATAGGGCTGCAGTCCTGCAAGTTTTAGATGTTTCCCTGAATCAAACGAAAGAGACACTGAGCTGAATTTGACAAGTTATTAGATTCATTTGATTTGAATAAGGTGTGTTGGAGCAGGTAAACTTCAAGTAAATCCTGGACTACAGCCTTTAGTACCAAGGTTCCCACCTCTTCCTATAGGTAACTGTACTTTCATTTATGTGCCATAGAACATTTGCATAGTTTCTGTTCTTCTTTTTTTGTGCAGACGGTCTATTTGGAGCAGATTTTCGAGGTAAGATATAAAGAAATTTTGGAAAATTCTCAAGCCCAGTCTTTTCCGAGAAGTTTCAGAAGTTTTTCTATTTCACAGTTCAATCAGATGTCTGAATTTAGCTGAGGCTAACATATTGTATTATATAGAATACTATATATATTAAACTGTTCGTTTCATTACAGAAGACCAAAAGGGGACACGTTGGATTTTGGTCATAGGCAAGTTTATTAAATGTCAACAATTAAATAAATTAGACCATGTCTGTTTCCAAACTGTAATTACATTAATTTGAATTTGCAGTCCTAATAATATGAACGAAAAGCCCTCAGGTGATCGAAAAGGCTTCAAACCTCATATGCCATCACCAAAAAGGTACATAATAACTTGAATCTATCCAGTAGGCCTAAACATTACCATTTGTATTGCAGCAATGTCTTATGTCACTCTCTTTTCTTTGCTTGCTGTTGGCGTTAATGGCCCATAGCCAGCCCAAATCCTACAACTACAATGAGGTATATCTAATTAGTCAATGATTTATTCAGTTTCATTTTGTGGAATACTGGTTGAATAAACATTTTCAATGATTACTTTTTCCTCTCGCAGGATGATGGTGATGACTATGTGAACACAGCAGATATCAATGTCTATGGAAACACATGAGAAGCGTGGCAGAAAGATTTTATGTAGAACAAAAACAGCTAGGTCACTGTTTTCATACTCATCACTTGTGATCAGCTGCCTTCATTCAGAGAAAATTACACGGCAAAAATAATACCTATGCTTTGCTACTCACTGTTAGCTACAGTTTTGCTCATTATGATTAATAAGTGACAATCCTTTGTTAAATATTTCCACTTAAGCATGCAAAGCTGCATTCAATGCTAAAGATCCTGTTTTGTGTTTGTATGTGTGATTTTTTATGATAGAAAAGTTTGTCTGTTGTTATTTGCATAAAATTACATATATTTGAAAGTAAATCAATTAAACATGGCACAGTTTTTGCAGAGAAGATCTTTGTCCGTGTTTGTGTGTGTGTTGGGGATAAGGGGGATTAAAGAAGAAAAACTACTGATTAATGGACGCATAATAGGCCTCTATTTTTTTTTTCCAAATTCCAGTCAGTTAGTCCTGACCAGAGTCAAGAAAAACATAGAGAAGCAGCTTTTAGATGTTATGCTGCAAACAAATGGAATAAACTGCCAGTAGTGATTAAACTTGTCTGACTGAGCTGATCTGTAAATCATACATGGTAAAAAAAAAGTAATATTTCCCACAGTCACCTACTGTAGCAAATATTTTCTAGTAATGGGAGAAATTAAAGGGAAAACTAGCTTTATGCTATGCTCAGCTCAATAATAGCTGCTATTTTACCCAACAGGCAAACTGGTGTTGACAATTAAGTTGTTTTCACCTTTTTTATACCCTATCCCGCTGGATGACACCTATTATCCCATTCCTAGTCTTAAAAGTCTACCTGTATATAAATATAATTTACTTAGATATACAGCAATAGTTATAAAACCCATCTTGAGACAAAATTGGAATAAATCCAATCCTTGTTCTCCTCAGATTTCACTTAAAAACGGAACAGTTGCAAAAAGTTGCTATTCTCAGACGTTTTTTTCTTCTGTTGCTTTTAATTGATAACTTAAATGAATTAGAACTCAGACTTATATGAGTTAAGGTGAAAACAACTGTCACATAATCAATCCATCAGTTAAGCTATATAGGTTTAATGAACAGGCTTGTCTGAATACTGATTGGATCACAACAGTTTGACTCTATTTTGTGACACCAAACTGAAGAAGAAAGGAGATGTGAAAATAGGAAGTTATTTATTTTATAAATAAGCATGCAGATGTTTGTGAAAACAAGCAGCATGCATTCGATATTCTTTCTGTAGAAAGAGTATAAGGGTTAGGGGAGTGTGTGATAAAGTTAAGTGTGAGGGACACAAAAATGATAAAGGAATGATTAAAATAATGCAGATTCTTGTTCGAATACAATTAAAATGCTTTCTTTCTTAAAGGGACTATACACGATTTCACGTCCGCTAGCTTAGTTAGCGATAGCGGGTAGTTTTTTAAGCTTTTGTGTGACGCTTTTTCTCGGCTAAGGGGTTTAACCTGCCTAACTTAATTCCATATCACTAGGGGAACGCTATTACTGGCTGATCGGAGTCTGGATGTTCCGAAAATGAACCTGGCAGAGAAAGAGCGTCACGCCAAACTAGCTCGGGTATAGCTCCTTTAAGTATATCTAATTGAAAAATCTAATTTGAAAGGGAAATGGACATATATGGCCAAACTGATTGGCATTGCAAAATAAAAGTTACTGAAATAACTTGAAACTGACTGAAGTATCAAAAATTGATGAATGAAAATCCGACATTACTTTTTAATTGTTATTCAGTAGAATTAGCCTATTTTCTTACAAAGAAACAGTGAAGCAGGCCGGGACATAAAAAAATGGCAACCCCAACGAAAGGCTCAAAATCATTTTACCATATAGACATGTTCAACTATGCACATCCATATTCTATGCTCATGTGGACATCTGAAACTGGCAACTATACATAGGAAGCCACATTTTCAGTCCTTAGAATAAACCATTTGGATAAAAAGTATATTACTTGGATTCCCAAATCGAAAGAAGTAAAAGTAAGCTTGGATTGTACACAGAGGCACTTACAAAAATTACTTGGAAAAAATAACAGATAAACACCTACGGTCCAAATGATCTTGTGCATTTACAATAAACTTGGTCAAATAATATCATGAAGCTTTGCTAATCCCTGACTTTTCCTAAAATTATGTAAGTTTTTTTAAATCAAAATTAGTTTTAACATTTAGTTAGTGAAGAACAGAGGAAATAAGATCCTTTCTATCTCAGTCACAGATGTTCGTTCTGACTGCAAAGAATTTTGTGCTCTTCTGTTTTTAGTTTCCTGTTGTTTGGATCAGATAAGGTGGAAGTCAGGCAGGAATTTTCCACAATGTATACTGGCAGACAGAAGATTTCTGGGAGGAAGTCCTTTGGACAGATGACAAGACTGGAGCTTTTTAGCAAGATGGGTCTCCCAACAGGATCTTCACCTACAACACACTTCCAAAAAACACAAAAATAGCTAAGAGAACATGAACTAATAGAAAATATTGGAATATTCTATAGTGGCCTTTGATGACCCCTGCTTAATGGTGAATTCTATTTGAACTCGGAATATCCAATTTCTGAGTAGGAAGTTTCAGCTGGCACGGCCTCCAGAAGTGGATTTCCATCTGGGATGTTGGAGGACCCTCCCCACCTCTGACTTCATGTTTAATGATGTCTGCACCCATTGTTTACAGTGTGGCAGCCCCTGTAATATCACGTTTAGTTACACATTTGATCAGTTTTTGCAGCATTAAGTCAGCCGTACATAAAATGTTGTTGGATATGAATGTAGGAAGATGCTGTTGTAGTGTAATTCACATTTTAATTCACAACTGTGAAAGTATCCCAAACCAGCAAATAGCAATAATGCACTTCTCTAAGGTTTACAGCTGATGTTATAAAGCCGATGTTGCTTAGAACCACAGTTTGCAGGTGTGTCATAGTTGCTTTGCTGGTTTAAAACGACAACTGCCCCTGATTCTGAGAAAAAGTTTTAATGTTTATTTGTCCGAGTTGTGAACTGGAACGCTTTCGGCGTGGCGTCATTCGCCAGTTATTGAACAGCGGGGAAGATGCTGGCTGGAGAAATTACCCTTCAAACCGGAGACAACTGGAGCAGTTTGCTCATGAGGATTGGGCCAATACCTGATGACAGGTGCAGAAATGTCATTGGCAGTTACAAAAATTATTTGGTTGCACTATCTTGAAAGCTTGCACAACAAAATATAAAGGGTGTTGATATTTCTGTCCAGGCCTGTATTATTATATTTTGTTTTTTTTGTTATAAGTGTGTTGAACAGCAATTTGAAAACAGTGCCTGATTTTCATAAATGAAATTTCTGGTATTTTCTTTTTTTAATTTCTTTTGTCAATTATTTTTGTCAATTTCTCTTTCATTAACAGAGGGATGCAGCCAACATTTTTTTTAATATTTTGTCCATTTGACATATATACAGTGAGATTTAATTAAATGACAAAAGTGTGCCCAAATTTACTTATAGCAATTTAAATAATATATCTCTTCAATCACTGTTACTGTTTTGTAAATCGGCACTACAAATGAACCAACTGTAGAAGATTGACTCACCCTGAATGGCTGACCAAGGGGCGAGGGTTCTCATCCCAAAAGATGCCCAGAAGGAAACAGTCCCATATTTGTCAACAACCTGTCCTTCCACAACGTGGAAGCTCCTGTCAGGTGAACCTACAGGCCAACATTAACATTAATTGTACTGACAACCAGTTAATCACACTGCAGCAGCTCAATGCAAATAGTTCAAATAATTACTATTTCAAACTGAAGATACAAGAAGATCTTTTGCTAAGATAACCTAAATCAAACTTCAGCGGTACCAGAGGACACATGTTTAGGAGAATCTTTGCACTTAATCTAATCTGGCATTGAAAAACGGACAGTGAGTGCAGTGACTTGTCATAAAATACAGCTGTGAAAACTGACATATAGCTGAGATTAAACTAAAGATCAAGTTAGAGAATGGTCTGTTCTTTGTGTACTTAGCATTAATGAAACTATGTTGTTATGGTGAAATCAAACCAGCTGTGATTACTTGTTGATGTAGATTTTCATGCCTTGCAACAATTGTCTACTTTCTGTTCTTGCTTTTTGTACAGATGGTATACTTGGAGTAGATTTTTCGAGGTAAGACATCATGGCCTCAGCCCAGCCTTTTCTGAGAAGTTTCATGGACATGATGGAAATACATGCACCAGTCACTTTTTTAGTTTATTATTGTTTCCTCTTGTCAGCACAAATTGCTGATCAGCCAATCACACTGCAGAAACTCTGTATTTGGCAAAAGTGACATTCTCACAACAAGTAGCACAGAATACAATTTCTGTCCATATCTTTATGACTGCAGTGTACCTGTCTTCTGATGGCTACTTCCAGCAGAATAATGCACCAAATGTATCATTTCACAAAGCTCTGATCATCTGGAATTGGTTTTCTGAACATGACAGCAAGTTCACTATAATCCCGTGGTCTCCACAGTAAACAGGTCACAATCCAATCCACAGCACCTTTGGGATGTTATGGAACATGAAATTCTTATTACAGATATGCATCTAACAAATCTACAGAAACTACACGATGTCAATAAAGACCAACATTTCCGAATAAAGCAGGACGGGATCCAACCAAGTACAGAAATCACTAAATGCCTATGTACTAAAATAAATCCACTTGTCTGACAATGAGACAGTAAAACAGTTAGCAGAAAATAGCACAAGATTTCAAGTGAAACAATCAAGATTATTGAGACAACTTTTTCTATTTCTTCCACATAAAAAAAGAGCTAATCTTTGTCTGCAATCATTTGGGCCTCTATGATTGCAGTCAAAGTCAGCAAACAGTATTTTAAGTTTTATCATATTTTGTGTCTATTTTGCCAATCTCTTGCTTCCCTGAGCTGCACGCTGGTTCCTGACACTGAGAAGCAGCTGTAACTTGATCAGCGTAGGTTGCAGGTTGTGTCTTCTTTTCAGTGCGTACTGAATTGCCTTTTATGGATAAATAAAGTTGTCTGAACTGAACTTTTGAAGCAAGCATGCCTTGAAGTCACAGAGAGACAGTGCGTGGTCTGTCTATTTTAATGCAAGTGTTGTATCCTGTGGCTCTCCTGAGGCCATAGAAGAAGTGAAAATAGGAAGTCTTTCTTCTATGTTAAAAAATTCAGCAGAAATAAACTTGTCAGCGAGATGATGAGGAGGAGGTGAGGGAAGAAAAATAAGAATCATGACTTGGTTTCGATTATCTCCTTTTATAAATCTGTTACATATAAAGAAAAGTGTACATGTAGTAAGTGATTAACTGATAAATATCTATTAACAAATACCAAAGGTGTTTGATGAAGTATTATTGATTATATTTCTTCATTACAGTAACCTGACAGTTTTATCAGAATAAGTTGAGTGATCATAACATACTGTCCACTTCCCATTATCCAGTCCGGTCACGGAGCAGCAGCCAGCCCATCCGGAGTGTCAGGAAAATATTTTAAAAAGAACTGACTATTTTCGGCCGTGGTTGGTTACCCTCCTAACATACAAGAAAGGTCAGAGTCAAACAAAGGTTGAAGGTTTTACTGGCAAGGAAATGTTAGGAGTTAAAACAGATTTACACCTTTTAAGTTGCACTAAAGTAAAAATCCAAACACAGGCTCATAACAGGAACGCCATACCCACATTGTTTCACAATACGTTAGATATCGGTCTCATCTTCCAGAGCTACTCAGCAGACCAGGCTGCTCTCACAAATCATTCGTATACGTTGAGCAGACACAGTCACATAGTACAAGGATCGTCATCCTACTCACTAAAACAGAAAATCACCAAAACAGTGAGCACTGTTCAATCTGTGAAGTGACCTGCATAATCCTTCAAAAACAAAAACTGTCGGCATTCTTTCACTGAGCCTAATCAGTTAGTACTCCTGACACACCGACACCTTATCTACTGTCATCAAGGCTACCTTTGTAAGGACCTGCAGGAGCAACTGGACCCGGACTGATAGTCCAACTGCTGGAACGGTAATTAAGCCGTTTCTGCGTGTTCCCTGCATGACCTGCTTATATAGTGATTCACCTGCAGTGCTCTACCTGCTTTCGAGTTCAAACCATTAACCACACAATTCCCTAGAAAAATTCCTCTGTTCGCGCGCTACCGGCGTAAGACCGATAGCTTGCTCTTTCTGTGCCCCATCAAAGGGCAGTGATTCATCTTGTTCTCTGAAATATGTCAAAGCAACTTTGGCCCCTTTGTCATCTCACCTACAAATATTTCAAGAGCAAGCAATATGTTTGAGGACCAGACTGGCCATTTTATGGTTGAGACTTTTGACTAGTTTCATGATAACCAGATAAAAAATTCAAATGACAAACTGCAACAGGACATCTTGAGATTTTTACAGATCAATGGTGTACTTCCCTTAATTTTGCATTTGGCTGCGCAGTGTGGGTGTTTTTCCTATGGGTGGGGGTAGGGGGAGATTCTAGAGATAGAGTCAGTGCATTACTGTGATGGGTTTTGAAATGCTTTTACAGTTTCATTTCTTCTTTTCTCTGCATTTACTTTGAATAGATTTAAAAGATAAGATGTTCCACTTTATAGAGAAGAGAATGACAGTGCTTAGAAAAAGCAGGCCACAGAGTATTATTAGGGTATTTAGAGAGTAATTACTTGATATAAATCTTTTAGAGTCCATTTATGTGAAGGTGCGGTTGTTTTAATCAGAACAAGTTTAACATATATTTTTCCCCATCGTAACACAATGTGGATTTTTGTTCATTTTCCCACTGATTTGAATTGAATATTTTGGGCAGAAATCCCCCCACAGAACCACAGATTTGGAAGTTTTAGATCATGTCTATATATTCACCTTCTTGGAATGTAAAGCTGATAATGCTTGCACCTTGGGAGTAATAATGAGAAACAACCTGAGATATGAGCAGCTACACATTTTGTATTATATACTTTGGAGGTGTTTATCTCTTTTTGTAGTGACAGTTATTCAACTCAGGCGTGAAGCTGAGCTTAAAATGGAGGCCAGTTTTGAGGGGGCTCTACATAGAACATCTGTATGTTGAAACGCATCAAAACACACACACAGACACGCGCACACACACACAAACACACTTAACTGACTCATAATGTGACCGTTTCAGTGATCATGGCCGAAAATCTAAAAATTAATCATTTCAAATGTAGTCAAATTTATTTATAAATCCCTTTGCATGAAGTAGCACAGACTATAACAAAAACAAAAAACGTTTTTAAAAATCAAAAACACAAGCCTTCACACATAAGTATGAAACAAAAATGAGTACCTCACTCTATAATACCACCTTCTTTCTTCTAGCACAATCTTATGTTAGCACAATCATAGGACTGAAAACAATCCTGACAAAGATCCTGGCATCTAGGGTTTGCCTGAACATGGCAGGAACAAAGGAGGGCTTAGGCGAGGTTTGAACCCCAAATCTCCCAGGTGGAGGCAACGTAAGCGCTGACCAGTCAGGAAAAAGCCTGTCCCTGTGGTCAAGTAGCCAGGAGGAGAAAAAAACTAAAGAAAAAAAGCTGCTGGAGGTGTGCAGTTGGTCTGCAAGTGTCACTAATTTTTCTGAACATTTATTTTATTTTATTTTTTCAATTCAAACAAACATCCGGTAGCCTACATAGAAAATGTGAGAAGTTACAGAGAACGTTTATTGTTTGATTAATAAGTTTGCATATCGGCTGATGGCGAATTTCATCTGCACCGCATATTTCATTTTCACTGGAGCCAAATAATGTAAAGTTATCTGTTGTTAGTGCATTAGTGCGTCAGTGATGTTAGTACTGTCCATTCCTTTTTAAGAGCTCAGCGTCATAAAGTTTATCTAAACATTGATTCAGTTTCATGGATTATCGGCAGCAGCCATCAGTGGACTTCCTCTTTGGGACTCTCAGCGTGTTAGGAGTCCTCCAGATGACTCCTAACAATTTTCAGATTTAGGGGCTAGTTTTGCCGATAAAATGCTTTGTGAAATAAAAAAATTTAGGAGTCCCAAAGTTAGGACCGACATGCCCACTTTTACTGGGAGTTTCTCCTAAATCAGCCTGTTAGGAGCTACTCTTAGACTTGACATTTTTTGTGAATACGGGCCCAGGGATCTTACATCCTGGACCTCGAGGGCTGGTATGCCTGGAGGTTTTCAAAGTGTCCCTGTTGCAACACACATGACTCAGATCAGTCAGTAATTAGCAGACTTGTGCAGAGCTTGTTTAAGTCATATGTGTTGCAGCAGGGACACTTCTACCCCATTTCCACCAACGAGGAGCCGGTGCTGGTGCCAGAGCCAGTGCTGAGCTGGTTCAACTCTGGTGTTTCCAAAGAACCGGTTTTGTTTTCCACCGAAACAGCCCGGCCATTGCTGTGTCATTACGTCATTTTTATCCTAGCCGCTGCTTGAATATAATAAATAATGCTGACTTTGGGGATCGGGAGTTACCGCTGCTTCCCAGTTTCTATTCTGGTCCCATTAATATAGATGGCTGATGCTACGTTGGTAGCGGCTGCAGCGTCTTCCCCTGTAGCGGCTCAAAGACGAGCTTTGTCGGGGATCACAAACAGTTTATTTTGCATTTCTGCAGATGACTGAGTGGAGAAACACTGGGTCCCCTACTGGGACCTGTCTTTTTTTGTTTTCATCATCCATTTCCAGACCGGTGTCGGCATGTTTCACTATGACCAGGTAGCCCCGTCCCCAGCCGCCACGTGAACTGGTTCTGCTCTGGCCCAGAAAATTGTTGGTCCCCGGATAGAACCAGTTTTGAGAGCCAGGAACCGGTGCTTAGAGTGGTCAAAAACCAAAAAAACGGTGTTAAGTCTGACTCTGACTCCAAAACAGCACTGGAACCAGCTCGGTCAAAAAGGGCCCTTTGAAAAACCTTCAGGAGACACTTCTTTGATAGTTTGACAATGAGAAACACTTTAAAGCCCTAAAACCAAATGTGGACGTTGTCATTTATGCTTTTTACCCCTCATGACCACTCTCTTCTCGTTGTTAGGGTTCTTCACAACCAAACGCCTGCAGTCTTGCTGTAATAGAACAAACTTGTTTGTAACTGCTCATCATTTGTTTGTCCCTGGAGGTTTAATCAGGACCAACCGTCACAACTTTCAGGACCTTTGCTGCTCTGTGTTTCCACTCGTAACCTCCACCCACAACTTCAGGGGAAGTTTTGATAACTGAGTGTTTTAGAACTGGTCAAATTCTTCATAAACATTCGACTCTGATGGTAAGTCAGGAATTTGTAATCTGAACTTTCTATCATCCTGAATTTTGGAACGTTAAATACTGATAGAAAATTAACAGCAAGTATGAGGTCAAAGAAATATTCCTCAAAATGTCAGAGATGAATCATGTTAAGTTCCTGAGTGTTGCAGACTTTGTATTTATTAGACATATCGTGTTGAAAAGTAAGTACATTTATAATTTTGTACCAAATATAATGATATGGTAAGATTTGCATTACTATTTCATCCAGGAAATATTTTCAGAAATTAGAATGTTTTCAGGAAAGTCCTCCTTTGCACTGCTTTATTCTCTACTCACACAATTATTTGAGTTTTAAACATTAAAAAACTGATGAAACTAATAATCATTAGTTTTATAACTCATTCTCCAACTTTCCACTGCAAATGTTTTTTTTTTTTTACATTGCTGTCTATTTTATTTTCATTTCTTTTAAAATGTGAAAATAATGATGCAGCATGTGTCCAAAAGGACCAAGCAGACAGGGTAGTAATACTTTACTTTTAGATCTAAACTTGAAACGCTTGCATTATGTCTGTTTTGTTCTTGTTCTATTTATTTGATTGTTTTTTATGCTTTTATTTCCCAAAAAACAGTTTTAAAGAAATTGCCTGTCTATAGTAAATAGAAATCTAATCTTTGAAGTTTTACCCCACCCAGAATGCGCTTCAGATCTGTTCAAGCCTGAAACCTAAGACAGGAAATGTTGTTCCCTACTTCTTCATTTTTACCTCTGACATTACAAATACATGTACTTACTATCACAAATGTTGACTGTTTGATTCATGTGAATGACTTCTGCATTTTACAAATACAGATTTCTTGTTTCCTTTTTAGGTATGTCATACTCTTCACCATAAAATGCCTGGACTCATCTCATTTTCCCTGCAGTTCTGTGTTCTGGGTACTCATTTTTCACTCCTCAGCATCTACCAAATTTAAAATACTGATTGAAATGTGAACTTCTACTTCACAAATCTTCTCTTTTCTTCCCGGTCCTTGCAGGATGTGTTTTTGATGGATCTCTGGCTTGGTCTGTGAATTTACCAAGTAGAATTGAAGGACTGTTGGGTTCCTGCCTTGTCATCCCTTGTTCCTTTGACTACACTTGGTACCCACCTCAAAGACCAGATCGTGTTGTCTGGTACCAGTACAAGAGCCACGGCTATCCTTTAGTTTTTGATAACCGGGACCCGGTGATCCCATTATTCAGAGACAGAACAATTGTTCTTGCTTCTCATAAAAGTTGCACTCTGAAGATCGAAAAAGTGATGTGGAGTGACGATGGACAGCGGCTTTATCCTTGGGTTGATCCAGAGAATATTGGGAAAAGCACCTACCGATTCTTTGATAAAACTGTGACTATTGAAGTAAAGGGTATGCTATCATTTGAACTTTGATTACCAGTATGTGGTTAATTTTATTTAAGATTTGTGGACTTAATCCTTCACATTTCTTTTATGAAGCCAGACCATGGGATCCAGACATTATGATCACAGGTGACATGAAGGTTGGAAAGTCTGTAACGGTGGAGTGCTCTGTTTATCACACCTGTTCCACCAATCCCCCGGCTCTGAGTCTCAACATCCCGCTGAGAAATGACTACATACGTCACACTGACCTAGGTTATGGTACAAAAACTACCTTGACAACAACTTTTGTCATACAGCGAGACCATCAAACTGTGGAGTGCTCTGTAAGACACCCGGGAGGTCTAACAGCAAAGTTTTCAAAATCATTTGATGCGCAATGTAAGTAATGGCTGTGCAAGAATAAAACCAGTTTTTTTCTTTATGCTGACTATAATGGGTTTACTATTTGTTTACTGTTTGTATCTCAGGCTCCTTTTCCCCATTAACTATCAGCCAAACATCAAATGAATTTCTGGAGGGAATTCCAAGGAAAGTAACCTGTACTGCCTCCTACACATGCTCTCATAATGTACCGACTCTTACGTGGAACTATGGTGCCATGCCAGCCTCCTCTGAAACTACCAAGGTGACAGCTAACGGGGAGATTTCATGGAAGACTGTTTCCACACTGACATTCACATCATCAGCAAAGGACCATGGAGGAGCTCTAGCATGTTATGCACGATTCACAGGAGGAAATTCACTGCAAAGAAGCATCAACATTCGGGTAAAACGTGAGTGAAGATTGTTTTCTAGTAGTCGACCAAAACTGAGCTGCATTTTCTTTGCATTAACAATTTTTGCAACTAAATGTTTGTTGATAAACCTTAGACTAGAGTAACAATCTTGTTTTTCAATACCTTCAGAGTGGTGTTGGTGTACTTTTCTACAATGAAATGTTCACTGATTGTTAATTGTTTTACATTGCTAACTGTTTTAAAACAGTTATCAATAAAAGGTCTGAAAGAAGAAAAAAAAGCTCTGATGCTGGAGTCTATGAAATCAGAGCAGAAAACCATCAGTGTTTGGGAAACCAGCTCATTCATGTCAGTATTAGAGCAGCTGTGATATTTCCTCCTTCAGTACTCAGTCATTATTTACTATTCATATTTATTGTAATCATTGCTATTATTTACACAATAGGATTATGTGGGAGATTTTTTAGGTTTTATTTTCCTCAAGTTGTAAAAAAGTTATGTTTTCATGTAAAATGAGAAAACACATTTTCATAATCACCTACAACTTTGCTTGAAGTGTTTCTTTTGTTACAGGAAATATGCACTCTCTCGGTTGGTCCATCTCTACCCCTGGAAGCATAACAGGTCTAAGAGGGTCATGCATCATCATTCCTTGCGCATTCAGCTATGCTAGTACCCCACCTTCAGGCCTCCAAATCATTTGGTACTTATACCAGAGTGCTGGATACCCAGTTGTATTCAACCCGGAAAGAAGAAATATTGTCAATGAGTTCAGTGGGATAACCAGTGTGATTGGAGTTCTGGCGGATATGAACTGCAGTCTTAAAATAGATAATCTGAAGGCGTCACACAACGAGGACCGTCTCTACCCATGGATTGATAAAAACCCCATTACTTCCTACCACTCCCAAGGACACTCATTTTACGATAAAACCACTCAGCTCATTGTTTCAGGTAATCATTAAATCATTTCCAATTAAATCTGTTCCACTGTTCCACATTATTATGCATATGATGTTTTTATTCATCTATTCTATATAATAAAATTAAATGAACGTACATGCTATTTTCTAATTGCCATAAATTATATTAGGTTTTATGACAATCTGGATTGATTAAAATGATGAAAACAGCATCTATGCTTCTGGATTTCAACAAGTGAACTGTAGATAAAATAAGATTTTTTTAGGATTTGCTATCCTTCAGAAAAGTTCTTCTATGTTTTTGTTTTTTCTGTGGTTTAATTGTTGTTGTTTGTTTTCTTTTGTTGTGATTTTACAGACCAGGTACAGAAACCACAGCTAAGCATCACTGGTATCCCAAGGGTGGAACAACAGAGCAAAGTGTCCTGCAGTGCGCAGCATACATGTATCTCTTCTCCTCCAAATCTGTCTCTAAATGGTGTACGTGGAACAGACCGCTTCATGGACACTCTGGTATCAGATGGGATTTGGGAAAGAACAATAGAGCGGACCTGGAACGTACAAGAACAAGACAAGAGTGTGACGTGTACTGTTCGTTACCCTGGGGGTCAGACAGCCTTTAATGAGCTCACCCTTGATGTTGAATGTAGGAACAACATAAGTTTCATATACTTAAATTAGATTTACAATGCTCTGTTTTGTTACATCTCACCATCACATCTGTGTTCAGGTCCATATGAAGACATCAGAATGGTTGAAAAACCAGGCGAAATGACAGAGGGCGTGGCAAAGTCTGTCATTTGTGCTGTTTCCTACAAGTGCAAGAAAAATACACCAACCATTGTGTGGAACTACAAGAACATGCAGAGTTCTTTAAACAACAAAACAACCTCCTTAGATACATACACGACAGTGTCTAATCTAACATTTATTGGCTCTCTGAATGATGATGGAAAACCTCTGACCTGCACTGCACAGTTCATCGGTGGGGAGACCTCGGACTCTGCCATTTTGCATGTAAAAAGTAAGTTTTTACAGATCGCTCATGAAGTTAACCTGATCATTTGATACCGTAGGAAATGTGGCTGTTGCTATAAGCACAAAAAGAAAACAAAATAGTCCTTGAGAAATTATCCAAAGTATCTGTATTACCTGGCAATTGCTATGTTTTCGGGCATAATCTCACGGGATTATCTCAAAAACAACGTTGTGAGATTTGGACACAGACACCAAAACATCGCAATCACCAGGTAATACAGATACTTTAGTTCATTTATCCTCTCCAGTACGTTGTCGGACACTTGTTGAGACTATCCGAGCACTTCAGTGTGGAAAAAAGCACGCTTTTCAGTACGAACTTAGACACGGTGCGAGTTGCCCAGTACTTATCATTAGCTGTGCTGCAAGCTGCCTGCCCGGCTAAATGCTGGAACACTCTTGAAAATTCCTTTCTCCATCCCTCACATGAATGAAAGGGAAGATGAAAACAGAGCCCAGGTTAAAAAACAAGCAAAATTCTCCTTTCAGGACACGATTAGTGTCTCTGAGCAGTTTTTTGAGTTGTGCCATAAGCAGTAACCCTGGATGGTCTGGATGGTTTTGGTCCTGCACTGCAGCCCTACAGCTGTAGCGGAGCCCCCAGCCTGCTGTGATCAGGGCGGTTCCTGTGGTGGTGACTGCTGTGGTCATGGGTGGGCTGGCTCCTGGTTTGAATGGATCCCCCAAAAATTGTTTCCTTACAGCAACGTCAGGAAAGTGTGTGAAAGAGAGAGTAGAATATTTTCAAATGTTTGTAATCAGCAATGAAGAGTAATAATAAAGACTAATTCAATATTGATGTCATGTTTGAAAGTGAGTCTGTAAGTTTTATTTGGGGATTCAGCCATCTCATCGCAGCACTTTCACCAGTCTTAAAGCATGATGTGAAGAGATTCAGTTATGACCTGATTTCTTTGTCTTTTTCCAGAGTATGAGAAACCAATTGAAGTAGCGCCACCTAAAGATGAAAGTGGGGGTATTTTCATTTATCTTGATACAGTTTGCTTTCATAATAAATTTGGCTGATAATATGGAATGATTAAAGCTGCCCTTTCTCTCTCTCTCTCTCCCTCTACCTGCAGCATTCCACATCCATCCCACAGACAAAACACAGCCCTGTATGAAAAATCCAACAGCTTCATCTATTAGCAACTTCACCAAGTTTTCACAGACATCTTGTTAACTCTTTCTTTTCTCTCCCACCGCACAGCTTTCCAGGTTTTAGCCGCAGACGTCCCTTACAGACTCAGCGCTCTGAGCCGCTCTTGTGTGGTCATTCCTTGCAGTTTCCAGGACCAGACGGTTGAACCCATGACACGTGGCATCTGGTCCAAGAAAAGTGGTGGCATTGTTTTCCACAATGGTCGGACCAGTGTGATGGACCATTTTAAAGACCGAACCAGGCTGTTGGGAAATCTGATGGAAAGAGACTGCTCGTTAGAGATTGATGACATCAAACCCTTTGACAATGGGCCTTTCTGCTTCAGTGCAGAGAGAGGAGATGATCAATACAGATTCAACGATAGCTGTGTTTTCATCATCATGGAAGGTCCAGACTAAATTATTTACACTAATGAAATGTTCCATTCATTTTGTTTATTCGCATCTGAGCTGTATCAATTCTCTCTTTTACTTACTCAGCTTCTCCAGATAAACCAGTGATGTCCACGGTCCCAGCTGAAGTGGATGCTGGTTCAACTGTGACTGTCTCATGTTCAGTCAGTCACACATGTCCATCACATCCTCCAGAGTTTTCCTGGAGCGTCCCAAATATCACCAGTGAGGTCTCAGACATGTTGCTGTCACGAGGCATCTGGCAGAGAACGTCCACAATTACTTTCATGGTTGCTGGAGGAGATGGAGCCCAAAGCCTCACCTGTACTGCCATCTTCTGGCGAGAGAAGCGACAAGCCAGCACAGCCACACTAACTGTCAAGGGTTAGAGTGTATAATTCATCTGCCCTGTGTTTGTCACGCAAGTATTTTACATCATGAATTGACTGTTTCTCTAACTATGTTGACTTAAACCTTCTGAAAATCAGGAACGATGATGTACCAGTTGAAGAGCTATGCTCCAGTCGTCTTTCCAGTCACACTTTTAGGACTCATCTTCATCAGCTTAGCTGCAGCATTTGGAGTTTTCATCCACAGGAAAAGGTGAAGAAAATACTTTGTATGTCAATTTGGAATGTGCCAATAGTCCATCAATTGATAGGAAGAGTTGTTTTTAAACCAAATATTTCATGTGTTTACTTCAGCTGAAAATGTATTAATATGGTCATTTTTTTTCTGTTTGAACATTAAGGAAAAATACTGAAGAACCCCATAAAGCACCGCCTCGACCAGAGAAAAGGTGTGTTTAAATATTCAATTTGTAAATTTTAAAATTTTAAAATTCATGAAAGATAAAAACTGCAAAACAGGAACTCAGGACGGATATTCGGATTCTAGTCTAAGCTGTAGCCACAAGGATCGGTGTGATGTTATATTTTTTAATTGCTGCAAATTACACTTGTTAAAATGATGTTTTTAATTACCTGATATTCAAACACCTGGCATATGCATGAATGTTTCTGAAATCTGAATAGATCAGTTAAAGCCATTCATTTCATTTGATTTGAGCACAATTGCAGTGCTCAAGGTACCTTTTATTTAGATTGTTTTCCCAGTAGATTTCCATTGAATGACAATGTAAAGCTGTGTTTGTGCTAAATTTTCAGGAGATCTCTTTTTGATAGAATATCCAGGTAAGCAGTTTTGGATACTGACACATGCATGTATTCTTTTAGTTGTTTTGATGTAAGCTTATGTTAAATAGTGTTAAGAGGAGGAAAAATGATCACCTTATTAAATTGTCCAGGAGATACCGTCAAGAAGACAGGGCAAAACCTCCAAGGCCAGAAAACCGGTATTTAAACACAATGCTAGCCTTCAAACGTGTATCAGTTTATTTCATCTATGCTAACAAACTGTTTCCGCCACACAGGAGATCAATTTGGAACAGATTTTCTAGGTAAGAGTGTCCAAGTCAATCATTCAGCTCAAGTCCTCACTTGAAATCCTTCATCCTTACAACTCTGTCTGTTTGAGTAGATCAGGTGATGATCGAGCTGGGTGGCAAAACATGAGGTATTTGTTATTCATTCATGTTGAATTTCGTTTTAATCATTCTTACTCTTAAAGTTTCTGTGTAATAAGTGACATTTTTGACCTTGCTGATCAAGTTTGTACAGGTCAATGTGGTGAAGATTTTCGAGGTGCTGTTTTCAAACTCCTCTCGTACAACTCCACACTTTCAAAACATTGATACAAAATAGCAAGCAAATAAAATCTTTAATACTGATGTGCTGCAATAAACTTCATATTATTTCAGACAACAAGACAACTCAGATCACCTCACTGCCAGGTATTTGTAAGTGTCTCCTTGATGTATCCCTGACTAATTTCTTTCTGTTTCTAGAAACAACACCAATATTGTGATCTGTGAGTCTCATGTCTCCAAAGAGCGCTTTCCTTCTCCCAAAAAGTAACAAAGCTGTTCATTTATTCCTTGAAATCACTGCTATTGTTTTTTTATTCAATATTGATTATCTGGTTCTTTTATATTTTGTTTGATACAGCAAACCGAGGCGACCTCCCCCATCCACACCTGAGGTCAGTAGCACTGTGTTAATAATTGATATAATAATTAGAAATAATTCCAAAGTTATTCAGACAGGTTATTTGCAAGTAAAGACTAATGGTACTTGCCTTCAATTGTCACCATGCAGACTCACTGTTTAAAACAATAATGTCACATTATCTCAAAGTTCCTGTCCTTCATTACTTATGAAGCAACACTCCAACAGACAGGTGGTTCAGGCTGTAGGGATGGGTCATTCAGTAATGTTAAGGTGGAGGTTCGAATCCCACTCCCACCTCAGTCACCTGGCGTGTCCTTGGGCAAGACACTTTACCCTCATTGCCTCCAGTGATGACACCGCTGGTAAAACTCAATTGTGAGTCGCTTTGGATAAAAGTGTCAGCTAAAGACAGTAATGTAACATCTGAGCCAAATCCCCAACAACAAAAATCAAATGGCATTACTTCACATTTGAATTAGTTAGCTCCTTCTGCCCATTTATGTTTTTCATTTTGTCTGAAATTTGTTGCAGGATTGCAATGTTTATGCCAACCTTTGAACACTTCAGAAGACATCTTGGCCTCATCACAAAAAAATATGCTTCCAATATCAAGTTTGTGTTATTCCCCTATGGTTATGCTTTTTGTGTATTTCATTGATGCTCATGTTGGGTATGATAAACCTCAACCTTATTTCACTTAGAAAAACCTCATGAAAGAAAAGACTTAAGGATTTGTTCAGTGATTTCTTTAAATAGTCTGACAGATGCTGTGAAAAATGTAGTGTAGATACTTTGCTGGAAAAAATGCATAAGGGAATACTGATGCAGATCCATACAAATATGTAGCAGAGTCAAAGAAAGGATGAGAGATGGTAGGGTA
>JAVQJG010128438.1:0-29277 GCA_036024015.1 Craterocephalus amniculus | reverse complement strand
GTGTGTGTGTGTGTGTGTGTGTGTGTGTGTGTGTGTGTGTGTGTGTGTGTGTGTGTGTGTGTGTGTGTGTGTGTGTGTGTGTGTGTGTGTGTGTGTGTGTGTGGAGGTCTTTAAGGTGCATGTGTTCCTTTATGTGGGCGTGGTGGCTGGGGAGCTTTACGATGTGTGTGAATGTGACTTTACGAGTCAGTGACTGTCACACTCTAACACAGTCCTTAAATCAGGGCCCTAACTTTTATCTCCTTTTAGATGGGCTGACAGGTAGATAGAGCTATTATTCTCCCAGACTCACCCTCTCTCTTTCTCTGTGTCACACACATACACAGTGACACACATACACCCTCACACAAACAGCACAGCGTTATTGGCTCCCTGTCAGGTTCTTTAAGTTGGCAAAAAAGCTCAAAAAATGGTGGAAATGTAAAGGTTAGCATTAGTTTTATGTTTTATTCATCCCGATTCTGTTGTCATTGGGTAAACTTTCGACTGGGTGAGCACAAGCAGAGGCACACACTCGTGCACGCACACATACAAAGCTGGTTTGGTTGGGTCTTTGTGTATCTAATCAGACTAATAGACTGAGGAGAAAGCAAGTGAGCACCCCGGGGAGAAAGGACACTAAATCTGAGGGGAACAATATGGTGTCCGTCCTCTGGATGAAGGATGGGTTTCCGGGCTGGATGCCCAGCCGGCCGCTGCACAGAGGGATGGGTGGGGCCAGGAGGCGCTGCTCGCTGCCAGCAGCAGCAGCAGCAGCGTGCCATGAATGGCAGAGCCTGGTGTAGATACAGAAAGCAATAAAAAGTTAGATCTGGAAAAAATACTGAACAGAACCACGTTTTCTCTAAACTCAACTGGGTTAATAATGATGTTTTGTTCTGTTTGGTCAAGTTTGCAACAGATTACAGTAGGTGGACAGGCAGAACCTGGATTTACTTTTCCCCTAATTAACCTTTACGTTCATTAGTTTTAGTCAAGAATTCAAAATTAACTTTATACCCTTATGTTTTATTAGACTTTTCATCTATATATCAGGGGTGTGAATCTTGCAGCGACTCATGATTCAATTCGATTCCGATTGTTGGAACAACGATCAGATTCAGTATCGATTCTCGATTCAAACTGATCTGAATTCACATTTAATCCTCTTTTAGTAACAAAACGTGCTGATTAACTGTGTTCCTCTATAAGACAGAAACAGCTCTGAGGAATTGTTTCATTAGTTGAAGGAAAACTGATTTTTTTTTAAATCAAAAAATGGTTTTAACTTAGCTAACCTGGCAAAATTTAACGTGTCTTTGTCACTTAGCAGCAGCTTTGAAAGTCAAGCTAATAATTTTTCAAAAATCAATCTTGGGAATGGTGAAACGATTCTGAATCTTGATGAACCTCGATTCAGATTGAAAACGATTTTTTTCTCCACCCCTACGACATATATCTAAAAATGTACACTCATTCCTGAAACAGTTAATTTCTTCCAGCAAATACACCCCAAATAAATATCCCCCTGCAGTAAATGCACCTCTAATCTGGAATCGCTGTTTTCTCTCCTCATCAGTGGAAACCATCTTGGGTCTGACTGGAGCCACCATGGGGAGCATGATATGCTTCATATGTCCCGCTCTCATCTACAGAAAGATCCAGAAGAATGGCATCATCTCTCAGGTGATGAAGGCTTCCTCTGTCTTTGTTTTTTAGGCAAATGTGTTTGGCAGCCATTTCTGAGCTGTCGTTTGTCTCTGTGCGCTTGTAGCTGGTGCTTTTCGTTGGCCTGGGAATCCTGCTCATCAGCACCTTCACCACCCTCTCAATTTCTGCCAGCGGCGCCAACTACAAGGTCCAGGCTGTTCCTCCTCCCCCGGCGCCCGGCAGGAGCAACGTGATGCTACCAGACCTAGGTGAAGTGCACAGTAAAGATCATGACTTCCTCTAATGGCTGGCAGACACTTACCCAGTTGATGGGCTGTAAATGAAAGTGGTTTACTAATGAGCCATGGAAACATTTACCTCAGCCGAGGTTGTCTGTAGTGTGAGAGATCGGACCGCGGTGCTGCATGTAATCATTTCATGTAAAATGCACCAAGCGACTTGCTTATTTCTCGTTTTATTTTCAAAGTGGCGGGCCCTGGCAGAAACAAAGGGCCGGTGAGGCTAAAACAAAAGCACAAAGCCACAGCAGAAGAAAAGGTTTCCGTTATCTCTCTCAGAAGAAAAGATGGAGACAGACAGAGTGACTGATAGACAGACAGGCAGGGTGAGGAGATAACCTCTTGATAATATCTGAAAGCGCTGCCGTGTGCTTGACATTGATGAGGCGAGATTGATGCCCTTCAAACTCCGGCAATCCCTCTCCGTCCTTTTACCTCTGTTCATTTCTCCTGCCACCCCTCCTCCTCCCCTTTTAAGATACATGGTCTTCACCCCCTTTTCCCCCCCTTGTCTCTCATGTGGCAGCTATAAAATGTCTGCAAGCTGTGGCTATATAAAGGAGCAGGGAGAGATGTGAGTTTGGGGAGAAATGAAGCAAATGGAGATGAATCTTTAGAGTTCATGTTCACAGTTGTTTTTTTTTTCTCTATGGTGAAACAAGAAGGATATGCAGACGTGACAGTTGATCCTCATCCTTCGCTGTCTTTTCCTCTTCTGAAACCAAGGTTTATTTTTCTTCTAACCTCCACGCTGACATCAGGAAACCGGTGCCTCCAGCTTTCTTTCTTCTATATATTTTCCTCCCATCATTCCTCCAGATGAAGCCCACATGGGCCAAACTCTGCACCTGTTTCCTGCTTCTTCTGTTTCAGTTTTAATTTATCATCCTTTTCCTCTATTAAAAAAGTAATAGCAAAACCAGCCGCGCCAGTCCTGCCAGTTAGGGCATCTGCTGCCACCTAGTGGGTCTTTTCCCATCAGGAAAAAAAGGAAAGCCAGTCAGTGAGCGGTCGAAGTGAAATGTTCCATTTTCTTTTAATGCAGGCAGCTAATGTATGAAAGAACGCTACGATGAATTTTATGCAAAACTAATGTAAAGTAATGCCACTCTCCAGTCCGCACACAATGAAAGGAAGCTGTAAGAAATGAGGCGGAACATTTCTATGTTGGTAATTTAGGTGCCAGAATGTCTCGTATGTCTTTTTGATTGTTACTGAAATGAAGGGAAAAATGTTGATCAGTGATAAATCACTGGACGATTGACACATTTAGTTGCCATTCTATAGAAAGGAACCCATATTAGCAAAAGAAAAATATGTCATCAATCTTTTTTTAAAGATTATGTTTTGTCGATATGCAGACAAATCTCCAGCGGAGAACCCAACAGAGATACAAAAGCCAAACCTTCCACCTGCGGAGGGGGTGCAGCCTGCGGGGGGGGACCAGGCCGAGCCCCCGCAGATCAAAGGACCGGTTGAAATACCTGAAATGAAGGAGGAGGAAGTGGTGCAGCTGGACCGTCCTGACGCCGGTAAGGAAAGAGAAATCAAAAACTGGAACAGTAAAGTGATCATGAGTTGCGATGATTCAGCGTTGTCTGATCATCCAGGTGTGGCGTTGCCAGAAGGAGAGGCCCACCGCCATGAGCCCCCCGTACCCCACGACGAAGTCCACGTTGACTCAAGAAAGAACAAGGCAGAGCTGGAGGAGGATAAGCAGCAGGCCGTCCCTCCTGCAGGAGGTGTCCAGGAAGAAGCCAAACAAGCGGAGGAGCAAGCGGAGGAGCAAGCTCCTGCTGCGAATGTAGATGACAGAAAAGACGACAAAGAGGATGAGAAACATGTAGAAGCTGCTGTGAAGAAGGAGGGAGCAGAGCAGGGGGAAAAGCGCCCGTCCAATGAGGTGCTGGAGAAGCCTGGAGCAGAGGAAGGCAAGAAGCAGGGTGAAGCTTCACTGAAGGACGTGGAGAAGCTCGATCCTGTAAAAGATGCTGCTGCAGGAAACGCCGCCGCAGCCAATCAAGCTGCGGTCGCACAAATTGATAAAGAGGGCAAACCTCTGGATTCTGCAGGAAAAGGTGAATGTTTAAAATGTATTTAAAGCAACAATGAGGATGATGACGCCGTTAGAAAAGTGCAACATTAAGCTGGTAATATCTGGTTATTTTTTAGCTCCCCCCGCTGAAGGAGAGCGTCGTCCTGCAGCAGCCGAGGTTCCAGCTGCAGACGGAAAAGATCCAGCAGATGAGAAGATGGACGGTAAGTGGACAGGAAACCAATTATTTATGCTGATCATTAAAATGTTCAAAGGCACTGATCCTGTGCATTGTTGTGGGAAATATAGATATTTTCTTTTTATTGTGCTTTGGCAGACATATCACACAGTGTCTCCTCCTTCCTTCAAACTGTGTAAAAAACAATTTAGTATTAAATATTCATTAAGATTGCATTTCAGTATTTAATTTAAAACAGCCTAATCAAATTTCCCTAGTGAGTGTCAATTAAAAGCATTTTTATTTTATTAATTGGGCTCATCCTGGCTGTTTTCTAAAGGCTTTAAATCGCATGACTACAGCCTGCTTAAAACTCTTTTTAGGCCACTTCTTTCCCTCATCTCACTCTGCCTGTTTTATCTTACGTTATCTCATCTCAGTCATCTGTTGTTGCATATTGTGGTTGCTTTTTTTTTTTTTTTTTTTTTTTTTTTTAAAGATGAAAATCATAAATGTCTTTCTTTTACTCCCTGACTCCTGGTGCTCTAAGCAATCTTGTTTGGCTTGTTTGGCTTGTTGACTTCCATATTCTGTTGTTTACTTTTGCCCTCTCTGTCTCCTTTCCATCTTTGCCCCTTTGTCGTTTTCCCTCTCTGTCTCTGCTGGACTCGCATCACAGTGATAAAAAAGCTGGTTGCAGGTATGAATTCCATCTTGCCTTTTTCTGCTCTTTATCATAATTGCTCTCTAAAAGAAATTCTGTATTTTAACCTGCAGCCCTTTTTTTTTTTATAGATGAATTCCTGTATGTGCAGCAAAATATTCATATTCCTAATTTCTTTTATTACTTAATTATTTGCCAGGGTAAAAATATCCTTTTCACTTTGGTCCTTTTAATATAGTTTATTGTGCTCACAGCTGCCTATTCCAATTTATTTTTTATGGCTACTGCCTGGAGATGTGTGTTATTATTTCTTTTCTTTCACCTCTCCGCCAGAACCCCCGATCCCTGCATTGCTCTCTGAACAAGTTATTTATTTCAATGGCTTTTATTAAATGTCCTTGTCATCATGCAGAGGGCCAGCTCGACCATGCCGTGCTGCTGCAGGTGATCAAAGAGCAACAAGAGCAACAGAAGAGACTTCTTGACCAGCAGGAGAAATTGTTGGCTGTCATAGAGGAACAACACAAGGAAATCCACCAGAAACAACCAGCTGGTGTGTATAAACGCAGCATTTATTATTAGGCCGATTGTGTTTCTAAAACACGTGAAATGCTTGGTTATTTCAAAGTGAATATCATAAGATAACAAATAATTTTTTAGGCCTTTAACTGAAGAGTAGTGCGACCTACACAGCTGCCTTTTTTTAATAACTTCCTTCAACCCATGGAGTCTTTCAGTTGGTACAGGTACTACTCAGAAAACTAGAATATGCTCGAAAATTCAACAACATAAAGGATGAAACCAGTACATTATATGTACTAAGTACAGATGCAAAAGTTTAATTTTTAGTATTTAAAATCCATTTTTTATTGATTTCAATCAATCTTCAAATTTTCTCAGCTTTTTAATTTGAGGTTTTATGAAGCTTCAAATTCCAATAAGCAAAATATAAACAAAATAAAAGCGGCAGTATATTGTTTTGCATACTATTTGTGTATATGTGTACCTTTAATCTTTGAAGTTAAGTTACAGGTATTACTCGAAAATCAGAATATCCTGAAAGAGTGCATGTATTTCTGTGACTTCACTTCTAAGATGAAATGCACATATATAGACAAATAGTATGCAAATCAATATGTTTCAGCTTTTATTTATTTATATTTTGCTTATTAGATTTTTGCAGCTTCAGAAAATCTAAAATTAAGAAAATCAGAAAATTAGAATATTGCTTGAAAGCAATAAGAAATGGAATTTGAATACAAAAATGACAGAGTCTAAAGACAGTAAAATCTTGCATCTTTACTTGGTACGTAAAATGGATTGGTTTCACCTTTTATGTTGAAATAAATGGCTTGTACAGCACTTTTGTAGTCACATGACCACTCACGCTACATTCACCCATCACACACAGCACATTCATACAACACTTGTAATAGATCATAATTAGTACTTCTACACACATTCATACCCCCCGTAGGCACATTGGAAGGCAATGTGTGGTTCAGTGTTTTGCAAAAGGACACTTCAACATATAGTCACGTGCCAGGATTGGAACCGCCAACTTTCTGGTTGGCAGACGACTGCTCTTCTACATTTCCTCACATACTTGAGCATAAGCTAGTAGCTCTGACCTTTTCCTCTGTTTATTTTATAAAGAAAAAATTCCAACTCTTGTTTATACCTTGTATTGCTTTTAACAACTCAGTGGTCGCATCTCACTTGTCCATTCTTTTAAAGGACCTGAAATAGAAAATTGTACATAAAATAACAGAATATTCTTACTGATAATTGCATATTTAATATGCACAGTGGACACGTGTTGATATTTTTATTTCTAACAGGAGCTGCTGGGGATGGTGAGATGGAGAAGGGAAACGCCCCGGCACATGTGGAAGTCATGGAAGGTGGAGCAGCAAAACTCAAGGAGTCTGAGTTGGCTTCAGACCAGAAGGTAGCTGCAGCTGGAGCTCAGCAGCCTGGAGGAGGCGAGGCTCCTGCTGGGGATGGTGGCGCCCAAGTTGGGGCTGTTCCAGCAGCTTATAAAGAGGATGTCAAAGCTGCACCTGTGGGAGACTCCCAAAAGCAAAGCGAGCTGGGTGCAAGGGGCGTGCCGCTGGGAAAGAAGGGATCTGATGACCATCAGGTTGTTCAAAACAATCAGGCAGCAAACCTGAAAGATGAAGAAAGAAGCCTTGATAAAGAAAAGGAGGCGTTGGAAAATCTTCAGAAAGCACGGCTGGAAAAGGAGGAGCTTGAGAGGATTCTAAAGGCTAAAGAAAAAGCGCTAGAAATAGAAAAAGAAGTGCAGGCAAGACTGGAAAAGGAGCAGCTGGAAAAGGAAAGACAGGAGAAACTCGCAATTCAACAAAAATTGGAGGTGGAGAGAGCTGAGAAGGAAAGGATAGAAAAAGAAGTTCAGGCCAGAGTGGAAAAGGAACGACTGGAAAGGGAAGCCAGAGAGAAGCTGGTCAGAGAAAAGGCGCTGGAGGAGAAAGTCCAGCAGGAGCCGCAGAAAGCAGAAAATGAAATAGATGAGAGAGCGGGGAAAGGGCAGCAGGCGGAGGAGGCTCAGGAGAGGCTTGCCCAGCAGCAGCAGGAGCAGCGAGTCGAAGAAGCCAAACCGGCTGAAAAAGCTGCACAGGGAGGCGATGAAGGAGCAGGAGAAGCTTTGAAGAAAGGAGGAAGGGACCTCAAAGAGAACGGCGCGGCGCAGGCAGACTCCAGAGAAGGGGCGGTAGACGACGCCATCAAAGGCTCGTCTCACCTGCAGGGCTCCCGCGAGAAGGCGAGGGACCAGGGAGAGCTGGATCTGAGGCGGAGGCGTAGAGCTCTGGGACCCGGGGAGGTTGCGGGTGCCTTGGAGGACTCTGAGGTGTCCAGGGGGGTCCCTGGGCTGGAGCCCCTGCTGGAACTCGGGGGCTCAGACTTACACGCCGCCCTGGAGCAGCAACTGCTAGCCGGGGCAATTGTGCACTCGCGGCAGATTAAACAAGCTTCAGAGGAAGATGGGCGGAAATGACACACTTCACACTCACACACACATTCCTGTTAAACACACACAGCACCTCCTTTACTGTGGACCATGATGTATTTATCTGCCTTACGTTACTCTTGCCTTCTAAACTGTTACGGACCAAAACGTTTTCTTGTTTGTTGAGACTGTGCACTCTGAAAATAACCCAAAGTCTTTAGTAAAGAGAGTGAGTGTAAATATTAACTTATTTTTGTCATTAGATGAAAGAATTATGAAGAGGCCACTGTTGAAATGTAAATATATCTATGCAAATTGTGTCTATGGGATTTTTTTGTTTGGGCAAATGCTGTGTTTAATGTTTGTATTTGTGTCACGGAAGTATTTCATTGAGCAGCTTCTGAAGTCTGACTCTTGAATATGTGATTTATTATCGTTTGGATTTCTAGTGTTACGTTTGTGTGTGTTACTCTGATGTAGATCTTGTGAATCTGTCTGTGATCTGGACTTTGTTAGAATCTAAACTGGTTACATATCAAATATAACGCGTATGAATGCACCTCGATTACTGTTGTTTAATGTTAAGTTCAGTTGACGGTAACTGAATTTAACTTCCTGTTGGAGCTAATGGGGTAATAATGTAGCCTTATTGTTTCATATACTGGACAATGAAGCAACTTCTCAGTTTTAATGACTAGAATATTCATTCCAGCTTCTTTTTCTTTATAAGTGCCTTCTAATCCTTATACTGCAGTACTTTGTGGTATATTTTTATTTCCAAAATGTCCCTTGTTTTAATCAGTAGTGATGATTAAAACATAGCCACACTCTTCAAATTCAGCAGTTACCAGCTGAGCATCTTGGACCTTTGCTTTGTACGAAAATATTTTTCTATGTGCAATGTATTTCTGTACATATTAACAATAAGAAAACATAAATAAAAATTACAACATTGGCTGTTTTTTGTTTTGTTTACTATAAACAGGTGACATTTTTTTATTTTGTTCTCTATAATACAGAATTGTACAGTTTCAGTAGAAGATAGCAGCAGCTCATCAGGGCTTATCTCAGTTGTTACCAGAAGATGTTTATTCTAGCTTTACATCAACTTTGTAACTGAGGTCTTCTCCTATAAACACAGAAGATTTCAGCATGGTCCATCAAACTCGGTAATCCCACAAAACTAAGACGGTTGCTCTTCATTTCGCTCTTTTCTTGGCCTGTAGAAGACAACAGTAAATGATCAGAAATCACAGGTATTCCCATTAAAACCAGTACATGAAGCACTGATTTGTTTCTTACTGCATTTGTGAAGCAAGTCTTCAGCGCTTCAAACTCTTTGGCACACAGGTCCTTCTGGAGCTCCTGACCGCCTGTTGTTGTAGCTGCTACACATTTTCCATACACTGCTGCCTGGATCAGAGAGTGGACAGACAGACTGTTAAATTAATGCAATCTGAACCGCTTTCTTATATATGGAGACTCTTTCAGGGTCTTTCCCTCCCCTAACCCACAACCCATGCGTAAAGATTTTTAGACTGAGATACTTAAAAATATTAAGCCGACATAAACAGTGGATTTTGTGTGTATTTCAGTGGAAAATATTTGGAGTACTCTAGTTAAGATTTTAGTTATATGGTGCAATATATTAGGGCTGGATGATTATGGAAAAAATAATCACAATTATTTTGATATTGAAACCACGATTAATGTACATGACTATTCATTGATTAAAAGAAAAGTGTTTTTGAACCACCTAAACTCGACCTCACACAACTTTTAATAAAATGGAAATAAATTTAAAAAAAGTAGGAGTAAAATAATTATATATTAAATAATAATAGCAATAAAAAATGAATGCCCAGTCTATATGCATTCCTGTTACATACATGTGACATTAATCATTTTTCTTCAATTGCAGTCTTTTTATGATTGTGAGAAGGCAATATTGTAATCATGATTAAAATCCGATTAATTGTCCAGCCCTACAATATATCCAGTAAACATACCATCCTTTTTTGTTTTCAGCCTTTAATTAGATGCTTTCAGTAAACTGTAGTCTGGATGTCCTGTTTTACTTGAAGGATAGAGGTCTGTTAGAGGTCTAATCTTCCTTTGTGAAACATGGTGAAAGTAGCATTATCACTTGGTTGCTTTTCTACATCTATAACAGGTGGCTCTCAGAGAAAACAACTCATTTCGTTACGTATTGTAAAGGAAATTTCCGAGGCAAATGCATGTCCCATGAATCTCATCTGAGAATTTTCTCATGCTACAAGACATCTTCTCCGAGAGCAGGATGACTAATATGATAATACATCAAAAATATGGAAGGATGTTTCCACACAATGGCTTTGCTATAACGTGTCAGCATCCCATACTATCTTGATGCTTACCTCATTCGCACACTGTGCAAAGATTTCGGGGAAAAGTCGCATTTTCTCCCGGGTACGACTCCACACATTTGATCCAGACATGGTGCTGCTCAGGCATTTATAAGATGTTATCTGGGCTTTGATGGACTATCAAAAGGAAACGGCTACTTTAACTTAAAGTCCGCTCATTAGATCGCCAAATGTTCTAAGAAACACAAAACACTTTTATAAGAAAAATGTATCTGATCGGAAAGTCGGGACAGTCATATAATCCATGGACAGCGCCATGTTGACGACCCTGACACAAGAAAGCATCCGGTACAACGCTCTGAAGTATGATTTGCTCGTTTATCTGTCAATCAAATTATGGCGACGATGATTGGCTATTTTTCGGCGTTGGAGCTGCGAGAACTCCAATAGATTTAACATGATACCCAATGAAGAGTCCGGATTGGCTAGCTGTCATCTTAAGCCCCGCCTTCTCCTGTTAGCTTTAGCAGTAAGATGAGTAACCCGCAGCCAGGACTGCAAAATCATGGCAACATTTATGGAACGATTAGCCTTTCTTCAGAAAGTAAGTGAAGTTAATAGTCATTGCTTTATGTCTAAAGAATTAACTGACTAAAAATATGGAAAGTAAGACGTTATGTTTACGTTTTAAACTGTCAACCTAAGTGAACTACACTTTACTAGCCTGATAGCTTAGCGCTAACAACATATATTGCTTTAATGTTTAAATGGTCATGTTATGTTTTTTCGATTTGGTAAGGGGGGGTCATCCCGCTGCTCCCTTATATTGTTTCATTTTTTGTTAAACTTCTACTTTTTGTCGTAATGTAGTTTGAATGGCTAAAAAGACCTGGCAAAAAGGTGTGAACATGAGTGATACAGGCTGTCCATCATTTCTTCCACACACTCAAGGTTCCCACCCTGATGAAGGCTACAGCAGATGATGAAAACCCCTGTCCTGGGTACCTTTTCCAGGAAATTGGAAGTATCCTTTGTTAATAGTGCTGTCCCTGCTGCTCTGTGCAACTTCTGAAGGTTGTCAACATTGTTTGAGTTCTTATGGTTGATTGCTATACAAGGTTGGAGGTTTTTATTGAATATTGTAAATAATTTAAATTTTACAGGTAAAATCCACTTCTGCGTAAGGTTTGATATTACAAAGTTAAGTGGCATTTTATGTTGAAACAAAAAATACTTTGCCTTCTGTGGCAAATGCTTTGAAATGTCCCAGAAATGTTTTTTAATGGTTGATGTAAATAATTTTGCCTAATTTGGAATTCATAATTCACCTGTATAATGAAGTAAAATGCCTTTAACCATCGTGATAACATAGAAATCTCTCATGAGTCGCTGGGTTGTGGTCAGTGTTTGTTAGAATACCTTCTAGAGAGGCTACAAGTGGAGTCCTGTCATGTTAAACTGAAGGTAAGAGCAGCTGATGTGATTCTTAGTGTCTGTATTTATACATTTCAGCTTTCACCTTTCATTCATGCCTGTGAGTACTTCAGTTTTTGTTTATACCTGGATTGTCAGGTGCTGAAGATCTTCGTCCATCTCTGTGGTCATGGATCAAATCACTTCCTCACTGAGCTCAGAAGGAACTCCACCTTCATCCAGCAAGCATCAGGTTAGAAACTCCACTTTCAGCTCCACGTAACTCTCATTCCTCTGCTGCTGAGTGAGAAGCTGAATATTGATTTGGTTTGCTGCTGGGTATGTTGTTCTCTTAAGTTTACAGTGGCCCCCCTCATCCCATTCATGGCACAGCACTGTACCAGAAAGTGAGGAATACAGCCCAAGTAAGACACATTGTGGGAGTGATTATGTTCTAAATATTAAAAAGTAAATAAAACGTGACTTTTCTTTAACTTCTCATTTACAGGAAGTGGCTCGATTACTTTTCACGGATGCCATTTCCACCAAAAGCAGTATCCCACACAGTACAGCCCAGTCAGCAATGGGTGAGTGATAGCAGACATTTAATTTATTCTATCATAGTTAGTCTGTATTTTAACGTCAGTATAACTGGCTCTGTTCCTCTTGCTCAGGAATGGGATCAGCAACCTCCCACCGGTCAGGACTGCAGGGTTTTGGATATAATCCAGGGAAACAGGGGACAGGTGAGTGGCCCATGCTGAACAGCAGACACAAATCCAGATATTCTGGGTGTAAACTGCTGCACAGCTGCATCTTCACCTGTGCATTTCAGCAGCCAGTGACTCACTGCTGGATAAGATCCAGAAAGCTGCTGAGGTAGTGGCCAGCGCTGTCCTTCCCCCAACTGAGCAGCAGGGCATTCGACTCCATGACAACCATTATCGTGCAGTAGTGGCGCCATCCGCACCCATCGAGGTGGCCGTGCCGGCGTGTGCCTATAACCTGCCTGCTAGCAGACTGAAAGGTCGGAAGTGATTGATGTGAAACTCTAGACTGAAGGACTGTGTCTTAGACATGCAGCCGAAAGCTAATTGTTTGCAATTTATGTACATTTTTGTCTATTCATAAGTAGAGCTGGCGATAGGAACCAAATTTCATATCTCGATCATTTTTTTTCTTAATCACGATATGCGATATACATCTCAATATATACAATTTTTTGTTCAAGTAACCGAGGAATCGGTTCAAATTTACAGTCTTCAGTGCTGAATGCACTTTTATTAAGGATTAAAAGCACATATGCATTAAAATATTTGACTGAAATTAAAGTATATTTGTATTAAAATTATAAAAGATGACTTTCAATGACCAGAACCAGGATACAGTTGTGCAAAATGCTAAAGAGATATTTTTAACCTAAATACAACGTTTAACGATATTCCCTCTATATCTTGTGTAACAAATTCTCGAGATTTTTGAAAATCTCAATATATTGTCCAGTCTTATTCATTATGTCAAAAGAAGTTGATACAACCCGTTCAGCATATAGATGTTGATGATGTATACCTTTTTTTTTTTAAAAAAAATAAAATGACATCTCTGTACGTCGCGTGTGTTCACCGTAACAGTGACCCGACGGTGCCCAGGGCAGGTAGGAGGAGGCTGGGAAGAGACGGACAGCGGCAACAGCTCCTCTCACAACTCTTCTCAGGACATCGGCGCCAACAGCAGGACATCTGCAGACAGCAAGTCGGCCGGGACCGGGAGTCAGTCGGGAGCCAGCAGAGAGAGCAGTGGGGACCTATCAGAACGGTCAGCAGCTGTTTTCTACTCTTTGCGGTGGATTTATCCCTGAATGTCATTATTGCAGTTTATCTAGCATTATGAGCTGAAGTGGCGTGTCCTGTGTGTGGTCTCCAGGGTCGAAGCCCTGCAGCTGGGGGACTGTGGTCAGGAGATGGCACTCATCAACCGATTGACAGAAGGTTCGAAAGTGTTCCTGAGTAGAGAGGAGAGTCAACACTTCATCAAGGAGTCAGTCCACTTTCCATTTATTTGAATCAGTTCTTATGTTTTTGTACTTTGTAGGTCGTGGCCTGATTCCTGTCTCACTTTATTTATCAGGTGCTCCATTCTTAACTGTGAGGTTGTTGTGGAGTTACTTTCAAGCAAGCTACAGGATCCCTCCTACACGGTTAAGATGGTAACGATGCTTCCTCACTGCTGGGCTTTCAGTGTGTTATGTGTTATCCCGGGTGTAATGTGTGTGTTGCATCTTACAGCGGGCTCTTTGTGCCATCGCGTGCCTCATGACCTCTGACCTGCTCTCTCTGGAGCAAATGTTTGGAGTTACTCAGCGAAGACTTCGCCAGCTGAGCGAGGGGCCCTCAGAACCCGTGGCAAACAAAGCGACCAAGGTAGGAGACTCAGAGAGAGCGATACGCACCGTGAGGAGTGATAAGACAAAAACGCATGAAGTCAGATTAATTTTTGCACTTATCTCCTTCTACCAGATCCTACGACAGTTTGAGGCTCTGATGGGTGGATCTCTACATGCTGCTAAGCAGGATACGGCTAACAGTAGCCCCGAGGCAACAGCTAATCAGAACGCTGATGGTTTGCTACCAACATATTTGGCTAAAAGTAATGACTTCAGACCAAGTCAAACTAACGTCACACCTGCCGATTGCCTTCACACACAAAAAATCCTATCAAGTCTGACACAGAGAAGCTCAACAGAGGAGCTTAAGAATGATGACGAGGAGGAGAAAGACCACGAACATCTGCTCAGGAGTTCTGAAATAAATCCATCTGATGAAGCGCTGGAGATCAACAGAGACAGGAGCACAGCTCCTTCACCTGAAGCCCAGAGCGCGCCGGCCCGTCCTAACAGGCCGTCTCTATTCAGCGGCATGCAGCTGGTGACCAAAGGGAGGTCTGTTTGTGAAAAGGAAACGTCCCAGTTGGAGTTGAACAAAAGAGACTGCAACATAAGTGAGACAGAAACGGTGAATTACTCTGACCGCCCAGCGAACTCATCTGTGATTTGCATTAAATCTGGGGAGGACTCCCCCTCCGGGTGCAGTCCTATTGACTCTCATAGAAGCCAATCTGTATCAGCTTTCTCATTTCTTAACTTTTGATTGCCGATCACTTTGGTTTTTAAAAAGCTGGAACTATTTAAAACAATGATGTCATCATGTTTATTCCAACAAAAAGATCTGATTTTCCAAACTAAGATCTGCCTAGTTAGGTTGAGTCTGTAGATGACATTTTTAATTTAGCTTTCTTTTTATCTTTGTGCCTCTTCAGACGTTATTAAGCAGCAAAATGGGCTAAAATCCAGAGTAAGACTTGTAAGTGTAGTAACTTAAAGCTACATTTGATTGCTTTTATCGTTCACAGTAAGGTGCCCAGATCTGTCATGCCAAGACCTGGCAAGAAAAGCTGGTTAAGAACCAGATGATATTAAGCTGCCTTACAAAGTCTGAGAACAGCAAGTACACAAAAGGTGAAACTCAGAAAAAGCAAAACTCATCACATTTTAGTTCTTGTTACGCAACACTTTGAACAGAAACAGAGCAACAAATGACTATGTGGTATTTTAAGATACTGTACTGGTGTTGTATGTTTTTACCAGAGAGCACACACACACCCTGTTTGTGTTGTAGTCTCAGCTCTATTTACTGTTTAGGGCACAGCAGAGTACTTTATCCCCTGATTTGCAGGTTTATCACCGGTTTTAAGTCAGGTTTCACTTTTATTTTCATCCGAGCTGAGATTCTGCAAAGTTAGTGTGACACTGCTGTTTGAAGGTTGCTTGTTGCACATTTAAGGCAGATTATTAACAATCATCAAATCCTTTAAAAGATTTGTATTGTTATAAATTAAAGAGGGTAGAGAAAACAATTATCCACAAACATTTTTTTTTTAATGGAGGTCCGGTCAAAGTCACATGAATTCCAGAAATGACTTCTGCACTCCGGGTAAGCAAGGCTCCTCCCGCAGATGCTGCTGCTCTATCATCTGTCTGCAAACCCATGAAGTAAGAGATAAGAGGGAAAAATACAGTGTTTTGGTTTTGTGAGGCAGTACTGATGGTTTCTTTATCTCAGGATTCCTTGTTTCCCCCCCAACTTACACCTCTGCTACACATCTTGAACCTCTGAGGGAGAATCTCTCCGTCTGCAATTTGCACTACAGTTCCTTTATTAACATAAACATGTAAGTCGGAGACGTCTTCCATATGTTTTGGTACTAAGCTATTGTGTCGGTGTGATTTTTGTTAGTTTACAAATTATAATGTGTGAGATATAAACTGATGTATTTGTGAAAGATCAGAGTGTGCGATTCAAAACAGTGGCAGATTAAAGAAGGATTAATTATTGAGATATTCTGTGAAACATCTGCAGCTTCTTAAAACTTTATCCGAGTACATTGCTCACTACTCCAGCAGTTTTAAGTTACGTACTATACTGCTGTGTTTACTACTATAAAGTATAGTGTGACTACATGCCCAGACATTATTACCATAACAAACACCACTGCTGTACTTTCTTTCAAACAACATAAGCCACAATGTTGAATCTGCTCAAGTACAATAAAACAAGCTGTATTTTTGTTACAGCACTCACTACTACACGAGTCTTGGTGTACTGTACTCAAAGGTAATGTTGTGGAATGACAGCTTAAGCAACACTTTATTTAAAAGCCAAATGATTTGGAAGATTGCATAACATGAATTACTTTCACATCCAGATTTTCAACACAGTGTACTGGTCAAACGAAACCATCCATAAACAAGTATGGCTGACAGGCTTTTGACACAATGATACACGATGTGTAACATGTAAAAACACCAGGATCTGGAATACTTGGAGCCTTTCTGAGGGCTTGTTTTTGTAGGCAGCGCTGTTCTGGACATGCTGCTGACTGAGACGCAGTCTCCACAGCCTGCCCACAGGCCTATAATTAACACTAATCTAAAGTTGGATTTTAAAACAAGGTTAATGTACAATCAGTGCTCCATCATAATAAACCCACTGACGCACTATATCCTATTTCTTTAAATAAAAATAAAAACAATTTTACTTGGGGGGAAAAACACCTGCAAAGTAGTACCCATATAACTTTGGTTAGAAAAAATAAGGGACTGAATAGATACTCATTAGTAGTGAATTAACTTTTTGAAAGGGCTCACAACAACAGCTCCCACTTTCCAGATAAAAGCATGCGATTGACTGCCGCAGTCCAGAAGGAATTATTGAGTAAAGTGCTTAACTTTATTTAAATTTGCAAGCACTTTGGTTCATCATCATCATCACACTTTTTCTGTCATTAGCACCAATGGAAATGTCCACACATCAAAGCACGCATTTAAAAGAGAATGATACCTCTTAATAAAGTGCACAGAGTGCGTGCACGCACACCCACACACATACACATCAATACTGCACAGATAAACCACAGTGGCTGGGCCATGGAAAGGCGGATGTGCTTATGGTCTCAACAAATGGTACACACTGAGGTGGGGGATGAGCCGTGTGGCTGAAATCTGTAAACCTCCCCACACATCATCATCATCATCATCATCCCCTTACACCTGACCCTGATGGTGTGCCTTGAAGCTTCCGGGGGGAAATGATCACACCGGTCATATCGGCACTGACAGATGATGAACAAAACGATCAGGAGAGGGCTCACAGTTTGCGGTCATGTGGAGCCCGGAAGGCCTCTGCTTTGCAAACTGCTGAAGTGTGCCTCCCTCAGGACTCTGTTGATGTAGTCATAGGAGTCGCTTCGCCCGTCGCCATGAAGCCCATGCTGCAAGGAGTTGGCAGAGTCTTCAAGCCTTGGCCACGTGCAATTCCTCTGGCTGTGTATGCATGGCCTGGTGGTGGCCTCTATTGCTCTCACCGGACTACTGATCCCGTTACTGCTGTCGCTGCTGGAAGACTGCAAATACAGAGCACAAAAAGGCTTCACAGATGGATGCAGAGGCTGTAAATAAAATATTCTGAGCTTTCACCCGAGTGATGCATTGCCAGTCCCTATATATGCTTATTCTATTATTTACATGGTACATTCAAAAGAAGACAGAAAGACCTGTCATCACTTATTGAACTTGAAAACTGAGCGAACCCATCTGGGCGTGAGGGTTTTCAGCTCACCTCCGAGTCCAGATCTGACACGAGCAGGTAAGGACCCCTTCCTGACTTCTTGGCCTGAGGTGTCACCTGCTGGTCTTCCTCACTGTCACAGCTACGGTGTCGTTTCCTGTGCAAAACAGAAATGAAAGGAATTGGAGAGATAGTTGGACAGAAGAAAATGCAGAGATGGGGGTGGGGGGAGCATCAGGAAGAGAGAACATGAAGAGGAACTAAAAATAGATGCATACACTCAGCCAGTTACATGATCAGACTCGTGGCAATCCCATAATTAGAGCACACTAATTAACATACTTTTGAAAGGTTACACAAAGAACTGTTACAGTGAGTCTGGCATTTTAAGCCGCAATGTTAAGTTGCAGCGACACGACAGCTCAGTAAAATCTGTTATGCATCGACACTGGAAAAAAGGCTACACTCATTACCTGTTTTCAGTCAGCATTACTGAAATCTTCAGCAAAGATTTCTGGCACGGGAATTGAGTGGCAATTCTTCAAACTCGAGCTGAGATATCGTCTTTAAAAGCTTTGGCAGTAGCTCTGCTCCCCGACCATTTCGCAGAAACTCAGTATGGCAAACTCCCCTTCATGTATGGTTAAGTCTGGCGTTGTGAGCTGTTTGCAGGCGGCTGAGGCGCAGCTAGCTGCCGTACAGCACCAACCTCCGCCGTGGATTACTTCAGTCTTGTAACTGTTCCAAGAACGACGTTTCCAGTCAATTTCTCGGTGGGGGAGCAGGTCGTTACGGCACGCCCCAAAGCTCACAAGCAACAAGCCAAGTATTCTAGCCCAAGAGGTGTAATGTCGATTAACTCAACCCGGGCTATGACAGCTTTGGCGAACAAACTAGCCTGCTAGCTGCTACCGTTCTAACAGCCGCTTATCGAGCTAACAGCTTAGCATTGCTAACAAGAAGTTCTTCCGCTTTCGTATTCCGCCCACTTGCTGTTAATCTTGTAGAGTTGTTGCCTTTACTTAACAGGAACTGAATGAAAGGAGCTAAACATTCTAATTAAAGATGAAGCATGTTTAAAAGTTTTTTCCGATATAAGTTATCTGCCACTAAAATATAATTTGATGATCGCTTGCCTTGGCTCCGCCCCTGTGTGTACAAGACGTAATCGACGTAAGCAGATAGGACTTCCGGTGTCTACAAATGGTGAGCAACTATTTTATTATAGCTTCATTTCAGAATTTCCCCTGGAATATGAATACGCCATCCTTTCTAGAAAAGTATTAAAATATTTTTATTTTTCTGTATATGTATTTGAAAAATATGATTTTTTTCAAGTTGTTTAAGATGTTTATGTTGTTCGCAAAAGTGAAAATGAAGCAACATTTTAGCACTAAGCTAATATCACACTAAATATCTGCATGGTTGTTATATTTATAATGTTTTGCTGTTTCGTTAGTATTCCTGGTCATGTGTTGATTGACAAAAAGTGATCTGTGATCTAGCCTGACTGTACTCTGGAGCTATCACCCACTGAAAACAAAAATTAAAATAAAATAATGCACTCATCAAAGGAAGATGTTGGGTCTGAAATACTGTCAGTTGAGAAAGTGAAACTGTTTTTAATACTGCATTTGGTTTCTTCAGTTCCTACATCTTTAGTGTTGTGAAAAAACAAACCAAGTTCCCGTTTGATATAGTGATATTTGTCTTGCTTTTCAATTGTTTAAACTATTTATATATTGCACATTCTATCACTGTTCACGTTTTTCATGCCCTAATTTGCATTGTTAATTGAATTGTGGCTAAAATCAGTCAAGGAACAACAAGGAACAAGATTTTAAAAAAAATATGTCCAATCAAAGTTAATTTTGATTTAATGATGTTAATGGCATATATCTTTGCTGCAGATGGAAGTTATCCAGCACTCGGCGGAGAAGCTCCGCACAGCCTTGCTCTCTAATTCAAAGGATGCGGCTGAAATTTACAATAAATACACAAAAGAAGAAAGGTCTCTTCTGGAGGAAGGTTTTTATCCAGGCAAACCAGATTCCTTTTTCCAGCCCATCACTGTGCGCTCTCACTCAGACTGATTCCTCGCTCATCCTGAGGAACCCCAAGACTTTGAGAGCTTCTATCGAGCCCTTCATCACAAGACACCTTGTGCAACCTGCAATACTATTTATATTCAAACCATAGGTGAGTGTTTATGTCTTCATCACTTATCAGACTGTAAAACTAAACCAGATGTTAATGAGCAAGATAAAAAAAACCAATTTATATTCAATTACCATTGTGATATTCACAGATAGTTGAATCATGTCCACTATGTTACACAGTTGTCTGAAGGCTCTTAAGAACCACAATGATACTTGATGCTTTGTTGCAGGTTCATTTGGAGAAGTTGGGGCTCAGACTGACCAGTATGTTGCGTGGCTCATAGACTACTGTCGGGCCTTTTTTTACGGGCTTTCAGTCAAGCTACTGCCACCAGTTACTGTGTCTGAAACAGGATGCTCTTTCAGGGTTAACAGTAACTCACACAATCTTCAGATCCACTCAGGTAACACAACAAAATCTGTTTTTGGTCTCCCATTTAAATATTGTCCCCATTATACTGCCCCAGTTTTCATATTTTTCTCATCTTATGCTCTTGTTTTTTCTCAAAATTTAGCTGACTTGTTGCGATCTCTGGGGAACAGAAAACCAAAAAATGCTTTCTGTATTGTTGGAATCACAATGATAAATGTCTACCCCAAAGACTCCTGGACCTTTGTCTTTGGACAGGCATCTCTCAGTATGGGTGAGGTTTTACAGGAACACGTTGTGAAATATTGATGTGAAAACCCAACTTGCATTGTGGTTAGTGAAGAGGAGAAAAGTAAACACAGAAACAGATATATACATAAAGTCAGTTTTAAAATATAATTTTGAGTGAAGTGGACAAATATTTTGACAATAATTCTTCTTCTTGTGATGTAATGTCACTAGTTGGCCACTAGATGGTGGTAAAAAGAAAAACATCACAATCCAAAATTAACTTCATTATTTCCTCTCTTTTCCATGTTAAATGTACGCAGGAATGGGTGTTTTCAGTTTTGCTAGATATGATGACAACTTCTACACTAGTAATTACGCTGGCAGACTAAAGAAACGGATTCATCCAAGGCAGGGAAACTACTCTGTGTTTGAGGGATACTACACCCTAACTGTTACAAGCACTCTGCTACTCAGATCCTGTAAGGTTATTAAGAAAATTCTTCGCTCATTTTTAGAGCTTTAAGCCTTTTCTTAGTGTTGTCAATTTAAAGATTGTGAGATTGCAGCATAAAACCCTATATCAGATATTATTTTTAGGGTGCACTGTAATATGAAACTTCTTTTTGCAGACAATGACCCATGAGATCGGTCACATGTTTGGAATAAGGCATTGTCAGTGGATGAGCTGTGTCATGCAAGGCTCTAACCACCTGGAGGAATCTGATCGTAGACCCTTGGATTTTTGTCCCGTCTGCCTTCACAAGCTTCACACTTCATTTAGTTTCAAAATCGCTGAAAGATACAAGGTAAAAAGTCATTTTTCATGAGTCATCCTGACGTATCATTTTTGGAAAAGCACTCATTTTTAAAGACTGTTTTGCTCTGTTAAGGATGCTATGAAGTTTCTTATTTTAGTAAACATGTACAGCTCTAAAACCTGGCCCTTGATTAACCTAACAGAAAACAACCCAAACGTATTGTTATAGTCTGAATTATGCCCGTCTTTGTCCAAATGTTTACAAATATTTATGAGAAATAGGTTTATTCATATGTAAATAAGCCGACCCTACCAAGAAATGCATTAGAAAAAGTTCAAGCTGAGCACAGTTAAATTGGCAACCTTGAGTTCATACCAAGTATCGCTTTAGCCTTTAGTCTAGTGCATCTATACTCTGCACAGGCGATGTTTGCAGGCATACCAGAGTTCACAGCGAGGCATCAGTTCAGACTGAATTTTAACGTCGGTGTGCTGAGTTGGTACATATGTAAAGCAAACTTCTCAATGAGTCTTGAATTGTTACCAAAACTGCAGAGTGCAACGTGCCATCACATATTTTTATAAGACAATCACTAAACCACTGCTGCAATTGTGCTAATAACAGTTAAAACATGCTCTAACCCATTTTCAGGCTATTTGACATTGTGTTCAACAATTTCCCTGTGCATGAATATTATAAATATATTGTTGTATATATATTATTGTAGTTCAGATGCATGAACATCTTTACCTTTAGAGTTTATCTGGACAAAACAGTCATGTTGTAATATGATGTCATACCAAAAGATTCAAATGTAACTCCTTGTTTCTGTGTTTGATAGGCTTTACTGAACTGGATGGAGGAAGATCCGAGTCAGACATCACCACCTGAAGGGGTTTCATCTGCCTGTCACGCGAACGTCCACTTTCCAAAACCCACCGAGGCCTTTCATACATCCAAACTGTGGCTTCGCAGGTGTTTGGAAATACTTGAAAAGAATTAACTATCGGAGCTGCCAGAGTGGAACAGAAAACAAACACATAATAGACAAACTTGAAATCGCATCATTGATTTATTATTATCTAGCACATTTTTCTTACAAAAACTGTAAAACAGTCGTCTGACATCTCTTACTACATAATTGTGCATTTAGAGATCGGCAACAGTTTAATAAAAAAATAATTACGTTTAATCACATCCACCTGAGGTATTGATTTTGCTAGAACAAGCGTTACAGAATCTGTGCAGCTTCATTTGCTGCAGAGTTTTCCAGCTGTGGTGTTGATTTTCAGCAAGTAAATAATAAAGCTTCAGTGTTAGGCCTCCTCATTTCCACATCTAAAACACTAAATATCTAAAACTCATTGCTGCATCTTTACAGCTCATTTCGAGCATACCTTCCTGCGATCTTACATGACAATGTCTATGCAAGCAAGACGATCTTTACAACAATTTAAAAACACTGTTTGGTGTATCTTGTAGTCAAGGCATTACTGCTACATGCATATTGCTCTCTGTTGCCACATCTATAGTCTACGTGGCCGATCCCGTGCAGTTAGCATTGGTGTCTTTCTTCGTGTACCTTCACATGTCTGCTTCCAGCAGCCTTTACACCTTTTATGGCTTTAACTTTTTTATTGCACTCATGCTTTCTCACTCTAAGAAGAAGCTGTACCCTCATCAGCATCTCTTCCGGCTCCCATCTGACTGACGTTTAATGCCAAATCTGACTTAAGGAAGTCGCTGATGCTGTTAGTTCTTTCTTCCGGTTTCTGTCCTCCACTCTGTTCCTCTGAGACCGCTGTCTTTTCCTTTTCATCCTCCGAGTGATTTAAACCTTTCCTGCAGCAGGGTATTCCTCTCTTGCAAGGTTTTACCAAACCGAGGAACACCGCACTCAGTCCCATGCCCACCGCACAGGAGTAAAACGCCGCTCCGTAATTCTTTGTTACATCCACCAACGCACCTGTAGGTAGAGGAAGCAGATAAACTTAAGTGTTAAATTTAAGTGTTTCTATTTATCTACAGGAGTGCAATCTATCAGTGTGGATGTACTTTTATATCATCTGCTGTGGCTCTGCAGACGGGTTGAGAAAATAACTTGGATGATGTAAAACTGACTTTATTATGACTGCTTATGCCACATTCGTCTGAGATGCTTCAGTTTCAGTTTTTGAATGAGAAAATTCATGGGTGCAGCAACAAAAGTCGACCCAGACTTTTCATTTTATTCCATTCCCTAAAATCAGCTTACAGTAACGGTGAAAAAAAAAAAAAATTCTACCTAATCTGATAAAACTTTAGGACACAAAGTTTTCTGAGATTTCTTCCGAAGCTTTTTGGCCTTTCGTAAAGGTAAATTATAAATCTATGCAGCAACACATTTTTTTTCCTCTCAGTTATGTGATTTGCACAAAATGGGAGGAAAGAAAGAACATGGCTGTCAATAGACATGCCAATTTAACGTCCGATTAACAATAATATAACAAAAATGCAACTCTCAAAATCCCTCATGAACAGGGCAGACCTGTGTTTGGGTGGTATCGAGTTTTTATTTCCAGACTGAACTATAAATTGAAGGTCTGGACTTGGTAGATGAGGGTGTTTAATAGGAATACTGGGTAACTAATCATTCAGAGGTCAATTAATTCATAATTTGATACTTTTTTTCTTTGACACCATAACTGCATATTTAAATGTGCAGTACCTGTGTTATTACTGCACAGTCAATAAAGTAGCCTACAATTATGGAAGTCTTTTTTTCTTTTTTTAACATCAAAAATATCCCTCTTACCTCCAAGCGGTGGTCCAGCTAGCCCTGCAAAGCTCTGGATGAATACATAGACACCGGCAGCTGAAGACATTCTCTCTATTCCCACCACATCATCCTCAGCCAGCATGGGGATGTGGGAGCATGACAGGGTCCCCATGAAGAACCCGAAGAAAGCACAGCAGACGCCCAGGCCATACAACTCTGTGACCAAAGTGAATCCCACCAGGTCAGCGGTCATGACGATCACACATGCCAAGAGCACCAGAAGCTTCCTATTGCTGAACTGCTTCCGCGTGAGGACCCAGCCAATCGTGAACCGACCGAAGATTTCAGCCACAGCCATGGTGGAGAGCATGTATGCAGAGTGGTCTCGCTCCACGCCGCGACTCACGCTCAGCTCGATGATGTAGAGCGGAGGGGCGAAGAAGCCCAGGGTGGCAAACAGACCAAACAGAGAATACATAATGAAGCTGCACTCTCTGAGGATGGAGAAGTCTAAGAGTTTCACCGGGAGCTGTTCGTTGTCAGGTTTAGTTTTTTCACCATTTAGCACTTGCTTCTCTGCGTCTCTGTCTGGTTTCTCTGTTTTGGATTCATTCATTTCTGCCTTACTTATTATTACAGCCTCTGCCTCTAACTTCGCTTCTTCCTGCTGGAAATGATTTTCCGCAAGGTTTCTGCTGTCTTTGAGAGACTGGACACCTGAGTCTCCGGTAATCACAGAGCCTCCTGTTAGTTCGTTGTGTTTTACCACAGAGTTCTCTGAGTTTGTAACATCTGAATTCTGTAGTGTCCCGAGGGCCTCCAGCTCTTTTGAAGATGACCTTGGCTTGATAATGATTGGCCGAAGCAGGGCGCCGCACACAATGATGATGCCCTGCAAAGCTCCGAGCACTGCCACAGTGTGTCGCCAGCCAATATTTTCTTTCAATGCAGAAAATGCTAAAAGGGCAGGAAAGAAAATGAGTGAATGGGATTCGTCTAAATTACTTTCCTAAACCTATTGGATGCAGCATGAGCAGAAAGTCTTGCTCATACCTGGTGCCAGGGCAAACATCGACAAGGACTCTCCGGTAGAAGCAACAGCTGTGGCCAAAGATCGCCGCCGGGTAAAGTACTTTGAGAGGATGGTCACAGTGGGAAGGAAAGTCAGACAGTACCCCAGACCTGCACGGTTTAAAATATACACACACACACACACATTTATATACCTGAAGACATTGATCAAGATCAAACCCAAACAGTGATAACATAATTTTAAGTTTAAAGATGTAACAGAAAGGCTTAGCCAAAGTACATACCTGTGACTATTCCGTAAGTAATGTATATTTGATTGACGGAGGTGCAGAAGCTGGTGGCAATGGTGCCCGTGGAAATCAGTAATCCTCCAATCATAACAACAACTTGAAAGCCAAATCGGTTCGTCATCACCGAGGACAGAGGAGCTGCACATCATATTGACCCATTTGTTGAAAACTGGAGATGAACACTGCATTTTGTAGAGCTGAGACAAGAGATCTATTTACCATTGAAGGTCATGACAAACACACAGATGGAAACAATCCAGGACACCCGGGTGTTGCTCTCATCAAACTCATTCATTAGGTCCTGAAGGAAGATGCCGAAACTCTTGATGATGCCATATGTGAAGACTTCCACCATGAAAAATGCCGCAGCAACCACCCATCCCCAGCCTCCATCGGGGACCTCTGTGTACACATTGGGCCCCAGCAACTGCGTTACCTTAGCTCTGCACCGTGCCATGCCCTGTAAAAAAGAAGCAACTTCAGTCACAAAATTATGATCAAATTGTAAAAGAAATTTTCAAAACATCCAGTGGTGAGTATTTTGAGTTGTTTAGCTAATAATAAAGCGTGGCTAAAGATCCTCTGCCCGATACTATTTTAGAACCTGCTTGAACATGCGCGTGCTCATATCAAAACGACTATTAATAGTGTAGCCGTGATATAGCTTCAAATTGTAACACGAAAACATTAAAAATCATAATAAATGAACAGTGTTTAATTAAATAGTGATACATTAAAAGAAAAAAGTATTTTTTTGGCTTAAGAAGACGCGGCTTTGTCCCCGTTTAGACATGTGGTGCTGCGTCCTGTCCACCTGCTTAATCGTAGGCTACCCCTTTTAACAGTCTACGGTGTGCTGCTAGGATAAAACTTTTTATGCACAGCGCTGCGCTGCCTGCAGGACTTTTCCACTGGGGTTGTGATCACAACAGCTGTAGCTACACATGCCAGCCTCAAGTTTCAACCCAATAGTTTTACCAACTGTGGAGAAAACTCACTTTTACGCGCCAAAAAAAGGTTCGAAGCTGCTACCCCTGGCATCACTGACAGGTAAACCTGTCCCATTATCTTCAGCTTTATAGAAATGAAATGAATAGATATTTCCCACCTTAGAGACGGTGCTGATTCCTCACTCCCTCTTTACTATCCCTCTTTCTTTGGCTGCTTGGCTTTTGAATGAAGTTGTTCTGTGCATCGTTAACAACTACTGTTTTATGTACAAACAGTCTTTGTATGGATTGCAAGAAGGGAAAATACACCAGTAAGTTCAGCCTTCTTAAGCAAAAGGTTGGTCCTAATCAATTATTAATGCAGCTGGGGGTGGGGGCGGAATGAAATCAGTCCTTCTTGCATTTTTTTCGTTTTGTTTAATGTAGCTTTAGTTGTAGATCCCTGTCGTATCACATTAAACTGGCTTTTGGTTGTTGCTTTAAAAAAGAAATGAATTATAATAGGGATGAATGTTGCCCAAATTTACCTCCAATATGTTCAGTTTGTCTTGTCAGCCGTTTTGTCTCTTCTGTGACTTTGCCTTTACCTCTTCCACATAAAGTTATCTGTTCATCTACTGTTATTCTTTTATTGTTGTGTGGAATGACTCATAACCTGCAGCTCAACGTACTATGATCTAGTCCGTGATAATGGATACATCTGGGTCATGGTGGTGATCCCAGTATACCTGTTGTGCAAATGTTTGTATCTTTTCTTTTTCTGCACTATTATTTGGAGGTGATGAATTATCACTTTTTACTCTACAGTATATAAGACAATTTCTTATGAAATGACATACCTAAAGTTTGGTTTCACAATCTGCAGCTCATTTTGTGTGACTTCATAGTTCTCCAGCGTTAAAAACTTGTTGTAACTGTTCCCAAACTCCCTGTTTTTTTTTTTGTTTTTTTTTTCCAGCTTCACAACAGAAGGCAGCCTTCATAAGCTGTACTGGTATGTAAAGGATATTGTGGTGTAAATCCAACTTTGCAACAACTGATTGTGCTTATGAAATTAAATGTGCTTGTTAAGGCACCTGTTGTGTTTACTGTAAATGAACACAATAACTCTGTATGGAATTTTGTCATTGTTGAATACTTTATTATGAGAACCAAATGAACATTACTGTACAGTAAAAGGAGGCATAAACCAGTATATGCATCCTTTATCATGCACAAGTTTGATCAAAAAAATCCCATACATTGAATAAACACTACAATCACAAAGGAAGGCAAATCCTATTCCATAGATCTCCACGAGATGTAAAATCTGGAGATTTATAAGGTGTTTTTTTTTTACTAACATCATACAGAACAAAAAGCCACACAAGAGCAGTCAGTAAAGGTGTTAAAGATTCCCTTTTTGTAGTACATATGACATATATCTTAAAAAGTCCATTTTAATTGGGCTACCTAGCTTTACTGATGCTTTTATCAGACCACTGTTAATGAGGCAAAGTATTAGCTCAACATATGTTCAACATATCAATTTAGTTTTTAAAATTAAAATTGCTTATCAATTTTTATAAATAATATTTAAATGTAAAGACAGTTGAATGCATCAGCAAAGAGGAATAGTGGTTTCCAAAACAGGACACTGAAAGGGCTTTTTTGAACAGCAACAGTTCAAAGTGTGGGGAAATTATGTAGGCCAATTTGCTTTTCCTGTTTCTTCGGTATTTTCTCTACATTTTATAGTTTTAGTTATTAGTAGCTAATGGATTACAATTTAAAAAATTCAGGAAAAACAATTATCTATATGCCTATATCCTATCATATTTATATGGGCAATTGCAATAAATAAATAAGATAAATAAATAAATAAATAAATAAAAACCTGTGACTGCTCATACACACAAAAATTTACACCACTCGCGTTTTCTTTGATTCTGTTTTAGCTAGAGAATGTTTTCAAACAATGAAATGATTGAACAACAAGAAACTTTGATTTGTTATTCTAAGTTAACAGAGGGAGGGAACGGTAGCTACTGTTGAGTTGAAGAAGCTGTACAATCCGTCCTCGTGCGGCTGACGCAACGCACTCAGTCCGGCAGCGGCTCGCGCAGTCTCTGTGGCCAACGATAATTTTGACTAACTCCTCACACACATAGCTACACACACGTTATAAGTATTCATAAGTCGCCTTTTCATCGGACTAAGTGTTCTATCAAGTAACGTATTATGTAAACTAAATAGTTTGAGAAATTTCCTGCATTAGTTTTCTGTCTCACCTTAAAGTAGCTAATTTCAGACGGCAAAAGTCCTTTCTTCGCTGAAACTGCGCTGCTGTTAAATCCTGGTAGTGCGCGCGCTGCGCCTGTAACTCTACTGTAGGCTGCATGAGTTAGATATTTTCACAGACATGGATTTGTCATACCTGGACGCATGCACGCTAAGCTTTAGGGTTTGTACAGGCATGCTCTGTGACACAAGCACATGTTAAGGATGTGGTAGGCAGCGAGAGAGAGAGAGAGAGAGAGAGTGGTTAAAGTGATCTGGTTTCAACCAGCTCTGTCTGTAGTAACTGTCTACAGACCCCCACCCCCAACCGTCTTTAAACAAATCCCCTTCAAACTTAAAGATGTTGTGATGACGTTTAATAACAGCAAACTTTTTATCATGTATGTATTAGGGCTGCAACTATACACCAAATTTGTGGTTCAGTTCGATACATAGGCAAGTGTCGGTTTGATATTCTTTCGATATGAAAAACTAATTAAAATATTTTTTTTTTATTTGGATTATGTAAATTTATTACAAATATATCTTTAAACACTAAAAAGGTGAAGTTTTTTAATCCAGTGTAGTCAAAATGATCTACAGCCTTCAGATTTTTCAATCATCAATTTGATAAAAACAATAAATATTCTGTTTACACAACCCCTGCTTCAGTGAATGCATGTTGGAGGCTCTCTGTGGATCTGTGCTCGGTTATGCAGCCTAGATAGAGTAGTCGAGACCAGATCCACAGCTTTCAACACTGAACCATCAGAGGACAAGTTTAAGAAAATGGTTGGTACGCTGTACTGAACGA
>JAVQJG010128437.1:0-10793 GCA_036024015.1 Craterocephalus amniculus | reverse complement strand
ATATATATATATATATACATATTGTCTAATTTGTATACTCAAAATCTAGGTAAACAATTGTTTTCTTTTTAGTTTAAACTCGTTGCAGTTGGGAAAATAATGTTACAATAATAACAAATTGCATGTTGAAAGATGTATAAAAAGTGCATATAAGGAGCCTCTGACCAAACATCTGTATCTTGTTGGGATGCTCACATATAAAATATATGATACAGCATTCAAATATGTATGTTGGCTGCATTGTTCTGCATTATTTGCAGTACATCATGTAACTGGCTGCATGTGAAACCTCTCTTTGTCTCAATGGTTTGATTAGCACTGAGGAGCTTGATCAGCAGAAGCTGCTGCATTTGTACTATAGCGATTTATAGGAGGCGATACGGAAACCATGTTGTTGTCCTCTATAATTTATGTAGTTGAATGTATTACATTTTCAGATGCAACACAGCTGTGGGGCTCCTGTTGGCAAAGAGGTGCAAGAGATTTATCGCTTTCCTCCATGTTGGGAATAAATATCACTATCAAAAGCATTTACAGGGGAGGAATTCATTGATTGGCTCAAGCTGGGAATAGATGGTGGTCCAAGAAAGTTGAGTGGCAGATGTAAATCTTTCCAGAGAAGTAACTTGATTTATGTTTTTTTACTGTCTTGTGAAGATGAGGAAGGTATTATCAGTCTTGTCGGTGCTGTCAGATTAAGTTAAGCGCTCAAATGATGGTTTTCTTTTTTAATTTTGAAGCCTAAATCATAGGAAAAAACTTCTCTGCTGACGTAAAGAAAGAAGAAAAAAGAAAACCGGGGTAAAAGTAATCCAGTTCTGGACAGACTATTTACCACCACCAGATTCCATCTCTTCATTACCATACAAATGTAAAACTAGGCAGGCATGGAATCTTCTGTTAATCTTAAATGAATCCAATTGTTCCTGCACAGTTCAGGGTTTGCCGGAGGAGACAAATGTTGTACAAATCAGCAATTTTTATTTAAAAAAAGAAAAACCCTGTCCTAATCTGATTGACAGAACACTGCCTTCCAGTTTCTGAAGTTTTATTTCCCCTCTAGCCACCTAAAATAGATATTTTCAGGCACAGAAGTACAGATGCATACATAGGGGAAGACCAAATCCCTGCAGAGCTCCCCTGTGAATATTCTGTCTTTTGCCATTTTGAATGCTCTGAGATACATAATAGTGCCTGTCAAGCAGCACAGGAATCAGTGTCATTAAACACACTAAACAAATAGACACCTGCAGCTCTGACACAAATATCCAATCGTGTCTCATCATTTCAACCCTTTTTGCATGTCAAACACCTGATGCGATTAGCGTGTGCAAAAGGACTTGTTTTTTTTTTATTTTATTTTTATTTTTTTACCTTTAACAGCCTTCTCAACAGTCTCCAAACCAACAGAGACCATTTTGACCCAGTTAATCTGCATGGCACCTCTTAAAGTGAGGAGCTTTTACTGCTGGGAAGACTGCCATGCTATCCAGCTGGCTCATGGTTGGGGAAGTTCTGAGCATATGCCTTAGGAAAATGAATAATGCATCCATGTTAGTCAGACCTTCTGTAACTGTTGCTTTAGGTAGAAAAATGTGAGGAAGTATAGAATATGAGTGACACTGCTGCTCATTTAATAATGAAATGTGACTTTGCTCCATGTAGTTTTTTTTGTTTATTTTATTATTATTTATTTATTGTTTGTTACTGAAGGTAAAACATGTAGGTATTTAACAGTCATAACCCTTATATGCTGCTCTCATGCCAGTTCAGTGTACTGTCTCAAATCATGTGTGTTCAATTCTTTTGCTATTCTTAAACAGCCCCATGACCCATAAACCTTGGTGGGACCTCTGTACATGTGTGTATCCCCCCATACCTTCAATACACAGTCTCATATGAGTGTGTTGCGCTACGAGTTACATTCATAAAGAACTGGTTAACTCCTCAGAGATGCAACCTGACAACTGGGTTATTTTGTAACATTGAGGTCTGGTATAGACGACGTCTCCAGGCTGCATGCCGCTGCTCCTCGGGACAGATGACGCAGTGTGCGTTGGGCTCTGCTGCTCTGTGTTGTGCAGCAAAAGGTCATCTGGTGGAGATGTTGCTGCGCGTTGCAGCAGCAGCAGCACACCGGGAATGCAGACACACATTGTTCCAGTGGGTTGCAACAGATGGAAAATGTTAAACTCACAAAGTGAGTCAGTCAAAGTGTTTTTCTTGTTATAGCCGATGTTGTTTCATTGGTCTCCATGCTGACTTTGCCAGCTTTCTGCAGGCGGCCCATTGAGATAAGGTTCTAAAAAGAAATGGCTCACATACATAAAGTTAATAAATAATTGTGTCAAATCTTTACTTTGCTTAGTGCTTTTCAAACTCTGGCAGGCAATTGGCATAATAAGCTGTCAGATCAAGAAATACTAATCACTATTTAAAATCTCCACGTCTGCCAGAATTTGTATCGGAGTAGCTTATTTTCTTTTCCTATTTATGTATCAGTTACTCACAGGACATGCAATAATGAAATACAGGCTCATTGGACATTCAATTTGCATTTTGTTTTATTTTGCTTTGTCCTTACTTTAAAGAAATACTAGCAGTGTGTTTGAGTTTCTTTAATAACTTTCATGTTCATTGTCACTACTTCAACACTGAAGACGCGTTAAGCCGTTTTTCATTCCAGCTCGTGCTACATGCAGTTTATCCTTCCAGAAATAGGTGTACATTATTCATGCTGTGGTATGCGGTTTGACCATAGTGTTTCTGAGTGCTCTGTTAAATGAAAATATTTCACGTGTGAATTAATCATTAGACTCGCTCATTCTCCATTATTCTCATAGCATAATGATCTCTTTCTAACACTGGCCAGGATGAATCTTTCATCGACTTTATCTTTGAATGTGTTGGCACAATCCTCCGAGGAGAAAAGAGACAGCAGTGTGTTTCGCAGCACTGTCAGAGTTAACATGTGGCTGAGCTAAATGCCATAATTTAATTGATGCCAAGTGCAATAACATCACCAAGTGATCTTTTTTTAAAATATGGTGAAACAATTTCTGTCCTCTCTTTTCTTTTTAATATGCCAATGCAAATTCACACACTCATGGGCGCAAAAGGTCTAGACTCTAGATGATATACTAGTGGGACCTTGCAGATTTTGTAATGCTGTTTCAGATTGTAATGAGGTGGCTTTTAACCTCTAGATCCAACCACAAACCTCTAAAGAATACCTCAAAAGCCACATATTTCATCTATGGCTGCTTATCTCTGCCACTCTTTTTTTGGTTTTAATCCTCGGGGCTTTTCTCTCCCTCTTTCTAGGTTTTTCTATACTGCAGGCCATTATGGAGGCGGCAGTAGCCAACAACTGGCAGGTGACCGCTCGCTCTGTCAGCAGCACAACCGACGCAGCTGAGTTCAGGCGCATCATTGAGGAGATGGACAGGAGGCAGGAGAAGCGCTATGTGATCGACTGTGAGGTTGACAGGATCAATACTATATTAGAGCAGGTGAGTCGTACATTCACCTCTCACTTGAGCTCTGGCATGTTTAAGAGATGATGCAAATGTTCTTTTTTCTTGTGTAATCAGTTTCTAATGGAGATTAAAGGCACAACTTTCATGCTAAAATTGGTTAAAGACAAGTTTACACATGATTACTGGTGTGTTGATGTTGTACAATTTGCACTTCAAGAAGGGTTTCTTTTGTATTTGGGATTGTTGAAGTTACAATTGTTGAAGTGTTTTTTTAATGTACACAATTGTTTTGCAACAAGGAGTCACACACTACATGGATTTCTCATAAGGCTTCACCACAGATTCATTCAACAAATCTTTCTCAAGCAGTTCCAGCTGTCAAGTATCTGTCGCTTGTAATTAATATTAAAGTTTGATACAATTAGATTGTGGTAGTATAATGCTTTTTTTTTGCTGGTTACTGGAGGGACACGCTTGAAAGCTTCTCTCTGAAGTCTGTTATTGAAATTAAATGCCCAAAACATCTGAGAAGTTGGGAGGATTCTTTACATTGTTGAGATTGTACCATCCTGTAATGTTTATTATTTCCCTCTTTCTGGGATTTACCTTGTTCGATCCCCTGCCCTGATCTCTTGCGCTGTCATCCGCCGGTCACTCCATCCTCGCTGTCGATTCTCAAAAATCACCTCCTCTGACATCTTAATAAAAGGGTTGATATTTAGTCAGAAATGAGGACATCTTTATGGACGATTCTTTTTGAGGTTTGAGGAACAAAAGTCCTGCAGATCTTACTGTCATATGGTCTCAGATCAGGACAATTTCTATCACTAAACATCTTAAATCCTTTTTTTTAACTTTTATGTTCACTTTTATTTTTTGTATGTTCTCTGCTGATCTGGAGGAGAACTCCTAAGTCTGACTTAAACCAATAGCAATTAAAGTACTTTCACTCTTTTGAGTGAGTTACCATTTCACATTGTATGTGAAAAATAAATATCTCAACATTTATAACAAATCCTGTAATAAGACAAGGATGTGCGGTATTCCCAACAGACAATTTCACATTAGCTTGGAGGTTCAGTAGTGGGTTACATCAACCTGCCCCCCTTTTTCCCCTTCTTTTGGAATTTTATTTTCTGTTTGTTTGATTATTGATTATTGATTGTTTGATAGATTATGAGGGAGTGCTGGGTAGTGGACACAGGCCGCAGAACTGGCAACTCGAAGGCATTTAAAAAGGGCAAACTTACAGAAAACCGAGAGCGCAACAGAAGCGGGTAAACTCCAAAACAAGCAACGGCAAAAACCCAAACCAGCACCCTGGGATTTACAAGGCATGTACACTACAGGCAAGGAAGAGAGAGGCTGGGAGAACAGAGAGAGTAACAAAGGGTGAGGAAGAGAGGACTGTATATACACACAGTGGTTGATGAGACACAGGTGGAAACAATCAGGACAAAGCAGACAATCACTAAGAAATAGGCCTACACGAAGTCAGAAATCACACACAAAGGAGGTACTTCCTAAGTAGGAAATGAGACAATTACAAACTAAATGTGGCTACAGACATACTTTTACAAATTAGCAAACACAACAAAAAAACAAGATTCTGTGATAATTCTTATTTTTTTACCTGGGGAAAAGATACCTGTCCCATCTACCGCCAGGAACAGGATTCATCGCCTAACACAACCAGCAGATCTTTACATAACTTCAGACCCCTTACAGACCACAAGGGTTTGTTTAGACCAAACTAAAAGTGAACTGTGGGGTAAATGTCAACAAAGAAACACAAACAGATGTGATCTTGTGCAACTGCATCAAGAACAAATGTTCATCAAATTAAAAATATCAGCTTGAGAACATAATGAGTGCAATGCTTTGTTATAAGCTATTGGCACTGATTCTTACTTTGCCATTTTTTCATGAATGAATCAGATCAACTCCCTACTTTCCAAAAGCTTTATGATAACAGCCGTGGTCTACCAGATAGATAAAAAAACAGATATGGAGAAAATAAAATAAAACTTCCACATTTTTAGGAAAGTTATGAAAATGTTTGTCCCCCACTGGATTTCAGCTCCTGGTTGTACTTCCTGACTAAAAAAACTTATAGCTAGCACTAGCATTAGCGCCTTAGATGTGCTAGCTTGCTAAAAGCACAGATTCTGAGTTCTAATATTTAATTAAACTTTTCACTCAGAAATTGCTTTGAAACAAGACATATTTTAACAAACACCCCAAAATGTATCATATCTGATATGAAATTATTATAAGCACATAACAACTAGCAGGAAAGAGCTCACTGAGGCAAGGCTGCTCTCAATTGGATGAATCATCATTAAGACTCGGTGACCTAGTGAGGCTGTTTCAGTTCACTCTCATCAGCTTTTTTTTAAACCACTGCTGGGTTTAGAGATGCAGATTGCCAATTTGACAAATGCCCAGTTATAATCAGGAAAATAAATATTCCAGCAGCAGCTGGTGAATTTAGGAAATTAGGAACTTGATTTTTTCTACTATTTAATTCAGCGTTCGGGGGTGCTTTCCATACTGGGAAAAAATTTGCTAATTTCCATTCTTATTTGGCTAAACTTCTCTCACTGAAAAATGATACCATCTATGCTTTTATCTCTGTTGTATTTTATTGGGCTCAAGTCTAGAAATTAGACATTATTTGCTGTTTTCTGTCAGCCTTGATAATGGCCTCAAAATTATTTGTTAAATCATTTGCAGTTAGAGACCAGTGTAACACAAGAGCATAAACCAGCAGATCACCAGTGTACAGAACTATTGGCTCTGTTAGTCCTGCTGTATTGGACAAGGTTTCACATAATATCACACTTATTAGAAATTGGGGTCCACAATAGCCTGTAGGGATGACTGATGCCATTCTGTCCTGTTGTAGACAGCCCGGTTGTCTCTGGGAGCGATAATTGGATTGGAATATAAGGTGCTAGCACACTGAGGTTAGCCATGCTGCTCCTGGCAAAGGAAATTGAGTAAATCCCTGGTTTAAAAAAAAAAAAGGTTTATAAAGGCAGAAATTTTGCTGAAAAAATATAATTTCAGAGAGTGTCAGTAAATATAAGATGTAGAAAACCACATGGACTACTACATGCAAGTTTTAGTTTTGGTGCAAACTGATTTTTTTTTTTGCAAGCATTAATCCTACCTGTTTGACAAGGTCAGTTCCATGTTGTGTAATTGCTTTTCTTGCTGCCTTGTTTTAACATCAATATGTTCTTGAAGCAGCCCAACAGCCTAAGGTAGAGACGTCTTAGTGTGAGTAGCTATTTGGAGAGGCCCACAGATGATGCAGACTGTTTAATCCCTCTCTAACAACCCAGAACCCCTTCATTCTTCTATCATGTCGATTGCCTGAGGAGCAAATGAAAGGTCCACCAGTCCTTGTAGTAGGGGAAACACAATTACCATAAACAGATGAGTGGCTATTATGCCATGCATCTCCTCTGTTCGCTTGCCTCACTCCACCCTGTACACCCCTGCTTGCTGCTGCCTGCTTATAAGGCAATCAGTTCCAGAATTGGATTCTGCTCGTTAACATTCATTTAGATATTGGCTTCTCTTTGCCTCCCAATATCCACTCAACGACTGTTAGTTTCACTTGTTTGTTATGAATCTAATTTGATCCCAGTGTCATAGTTTAAAGCAGAATTGCTGTTAGTATTAATTTGCTGTGTCTAATTTAATTCTTAAGCTGAAAATTTCCTCCTTTTACAATCCAGGGACTTGACTGAATTTTATTCTCGTTTTCTGTTAACAACAAGCATCAGCTTTTAAGAAAAGCTTAGAATATTTACTGCCAATTAAATGTGAGGCATAATGGTTGTCTCTATAATCGCTTTCTCCCCCCTCTAAACAATAAGGATGCAGGGCAATAATCGGCTTGATGTTCTCCCGTTGCTGTCCTTGCACTCATTAATGGCTTAATAAATTTTTCTCTTCACTCTTCACTCTCCTAAATCACCATCAGACATTTTGCCATCTTGACTGTTTTTGTAGAGAAAGATAAAATTATGCTTTTACAGAAGCTAACCTTCAAAGCAGCAGTGTCCTCAGCTTTGGCCCCTTGTTTCAGTGACAACCTCAGCATGGGACCATTTTTTTTCTCCCTTCCCGAGCTAATTGGAATAATCCCCCCAGCACAGCCAATATGGATGAGTCACAGGCATTCAGGGAACCTGCTGGACTTCTCTCTGTAGCTGCCCCCTATTGAGCCACACTATTACACACTGAAACTGGAATGGACTGTCTCCCATGAAGGTAATCACACCAAAAATGGCACCCACTGTCAGTGATGTGAAAACCTGCTGCTTCTGCCAGCTACTGCAGTTCTATTAAGTGACTATTGTAGACAGATATGGATACATTTGTGGAAAACTGGTGTGAGAGTTTGAATAGCAGCATTCCACATGTGCATGTTATAAATGTCTGCATGTTGCTTCGGTCTGTCAAGGTCACTGGCTGTTGAGAACGGATCATGAAGCAGGGCAGATCCAGCGAGCTGATTGCTGGGGGAAATGGGAATCAGCTCAGTGGCTTAGTTTTATGATTTCACTCTGAGTAATCCCACCGCAGTGTGAATAACTTTATACCAGCCCTACAAAGCTCATTGAGTGTGGAGTTGTCTTGAAAAGGCAAGCTCTGAGCTTGAAAAATTTGATTTAGTTGTTCTGCAGAACAAAAAACTGTTTCCCTTTATTACCACCTTATTAAACCCAGTGGTTTTCTTTAAATGTATCTTTATGGATATTAAACACTACTTACTTTCCTTAATCTCACTTAAATTGGCCTCTGTTTATTAGTTTTCTCTCCATAAAAAAGTAAATTCAAATCTATCTATCTATCTATCTATTTATCTATCTATCTAGTGCAGAGCATGCATGTGAATAAATGATGTGTGGAGCTGCCATAGCAAGTGACAAGAGAGTTGAAATGCAGAGTGATCCCTAAGAACTGATTGACTGATGTTAGCTTGTTATCAATCTGGTATTATAAACAAAAGAATAATCGACACACTGATTAGTTGGAGTGGATATACCTTTTGAGACCATGAAGGTTTGTGAGAAAAAACTAGATTGATAAGTGTGAAATGACATTGATGCTTTTTTTGTATGTTTTTTTAAACTTTTGGGCCAAGAGATAGTTGGGCCATTAGTAGTATCATACCATCAGTAAATGTTCAGTTACCATCCAGTAGGCCAGCTGCTCCCAAACTAAGGGGTCCTGACCCCCACAAAGGTCCCAAGTTAATTCCACGGTGTCCCTGCTCATTGTAAAAAATATATATATAGTCTACATTTATCAAATAGATTCTGGATTTATATTAGGGTTTTTAAAATTAACATGTTAATGCAGAGAATAAATAAACAAGTACATTTTTTATCCATAACCAATAGATATTATTCCTGCCAAACTAAAAATGCGAATTTGGAATTTTCTCAGCAAAAAAAGTTGATTTTGGGATTTTTTGCAGCAGTGAACGGAACTGACCAAACACTACTCTGTCTTCCTTATTTATAAAAATTCTACTTTTTAAAAAAGTTGGCAACCATGATAGTAGGGCTATAGAAATACAAAGGTGTTATTTAATTTGATTTAATTAAGACAGTGTTTGCTTTGGGTTGTTTTCTGGCTTATGATGTCATGATTTAATAGTTAAATGTGCTGGATGAGCTCCTGTCAATAGCTTATTATGTTGAAGTTATGACACGGTAAGCCTCTAAAGCGCCAAAGGAAAGATCAGCATAAATTAAAATAACACAAACACAGCTGCAAATATTTGTATAACCAGCACAAAAAGCTTTCTGCTTATTGTAAACTGTCTATCTGACTCCTCTGAATGCAAATTCTCAGGGCCACTGTGAGGGAATTTTTTCAAACTTGGGACAAACATTAACTCAGGTCGATTAGACTTTTGAGGATTAAAGGTTAAAAAAAGAATAAAATTATGCGTTAACACTTCATATCTTAAGGTCAAAGGCTGACTTCACTTTGGCATCATAATGTTCCTGCCTCTAGCCATTACTTAACATTATAACAATTTACCTATTATTATAACTCAGGAACAAGGAATGTGACCATATTTCATATTTTGCCATAGACAGAGTAAGTAGCACTAATTTCAAACTGTAATTGTATTCATAAATCTTCTGTCCAGCCCAGATGACGATATGTGACAGATCCACATTTGAGAATTTGTAGCTTCTTTGTGGCAAAATCCATATTTGAAACATTGACGGCAGTCGAGACTTGAATTTGTGTTTTGAATGTGTGTGTGCATATGTGTGTGTTAAACAGCTTTATTGACCAAAAATAGATCAATTTAATATCTTTTCATGAACCTCTTTCAAAGTATTTGTTGTATTATGAGTTTGGACAGACATGGATGCAAACTGACTTGATCAAATAATTCTGATTTAACAGTAATAAAAATGTATGCTCGGTAAATTTCTAGTTGGCCAGCTAGTTAAGGAATTTCTTCTTCCATCTAATTCAAACTCTTTATATTGAAGAAAGAAAAGTTCATCATGCAGTACATAGATCACATAGAGCTGAAAATGCACTCCATCCAGTTATATGTCACCTGTGTTAGCTCCATCTTTTTATGTTTGACATGATGTAAGAACACACAAGTGTTTGCATCCTGCTGTGTCATGTCAAGTTTTGTTTAAGAGCAAAGTGAGCTTCCCTGCAAATTTGTTTCGGGATGCTGAGGAGAATGCTACACCAGAGCCATTATCATTTCATGCTGTAACAACCGCACAGGATTTACAGCCTATAGGACTCCTCCATCAATACTGCACTGCAGCTAAATTAACCCTGTGTAATACTTCTCGTACGACCAAACTGAGGGAGCCTCAGCCTGCTCTGCTTTCTCAAACACATCCACTCAATGATTTTTTTTTAAAACTATGTACGTTAATGATGTTACATGTAGATGAGAATGTCTCAGACATTTAAGGAGTGTAAGCCAGAAATATAATTGTCTGTAAGTTAATCACCTTTGTATCGCTTCTACTTGTCATAATGTTGCTGGTAATCATACAGACTGGGTGTGTTTTCTTTTCTTCTACCATCTTTATTGTCAGGCTTAATCTGATGCATCTATGAGGCTGCTCATATCCGTTGAGATGCTCCAAGCTGGCCCTCTTCCCTCATGGGATTTCCGTGCTGGAGTCTGCTCAGAAGCAACAACCTGCTCATCACTAGTGTAAATAGAGGCAGACAAAAAGAAGAAGAAAAAGGGGGGGGGGGGGGGGGGACAAAAAGAAAAAGACTGGGACAGGC
>JAVQJG010128423.1:0-17514 GCA_036024015.1 Craterocephalus amniculus | reverse complement strand
TCTATCTATCTATCTATCTATCTATCTATCTATCTATCTATCTATCTATCTATCTATCTATCTATCTATCTATCTATCTATCTATCTATCTATCTGTCTATCTGTCTATCTATCTATCTCATTCATAAATGGGGTGGGGCTATTTACTGGATGTTGCGGGCTTGTCCTTCTTTTTTCTTTCTGATTCCCAGTAATTGACATCTGAAAGTGTGAGAAGTGATGAGCAGTGTGACTAACATTGTTATATTTGATCCTGTCTAACCGCAGCCCGTCCTTGTGACACACACACTGATGCTATAAGCGCTGCCTCCCCAGCAGCAGCACGTAGTCACAAACGTAGTTGTAGGAGGAAGGAGGTGATGTCAGCTGACTCTCTTCCTCTTTTCCTCTGGTCCACCTCTCTGTCTTTCCACCACCTCTGTCAATCCTCTGACGTAAATGTCCGGTGTCGGATAAAAGAAATTGGCTCTGAAATTCTTCTCCACCCAAAACTGCACTTAACAGCTGTAACCTAGATTAGCCCCGAGATTTTCTTTTGTAATATGTGGAAGGAAATGAAGGAAGGAAGGAAGGAAATTAATCTATTTTGAAAGAGCAAGCAACAAATAAAGAAAGTATTAATGGGAGAGCATGAAACCAGCCCTACCTGGGGTCAGATGTTATTATGAAACAGCAGAGTTTTGCAGCTCAGCGTGTCCGACTGAGAGAGAAGGCCTGACACCAAAGAGCTACTGCTTTGTGTGCATGTACTTATGTGCAGGTTTTGCATAAATGTGTGAGTGTTCCTCATCAATTACTCGGCTCCACCTGGCCATGATGAATTGATATGACCTTTAACCTCTCCATTAGAATGGCTAAGCTGAGTTATGCCCTTGGGTACCTCTGCCAGCTAAATCATTTAGCTGGAGTGACTGCTGCTACAACATCCCAGCACAGACTTTTATTACTCAGTGCTTGAAAATAAGAGCTTTTTAAGGATCTGACTCAGCATGCACTCCTTTGATTTTTATGTAAACTGATAGCACAATGAGGAAAGACATATAAATTATATTAAAATGTGTCTAAAAGTAATCCAAGTACACAGACACAACTTTGAAATCTGTTGAAATTCTTTAGTGAAATAGTATCTTTTGAAAGAAAAGATGCTGTAAAACAAATGCACTGCAAACGTTCCCGTTTAAGAAGGTGGATGTCTGAGTAATTTGTTCATGATGTGCTTGTTTAGTTTCACTGTGGGAGTAATCAGTGGAGCGTCACAGCAGATGCATGTTGACAGAGCTATTAAGATCACTTATAATTAGCCGTAGGTTTCCTGAGTGGGTTCAGGTTCCTGTATGACTGTTAAACAAATACAAGCCTGCTCTTTTCAGTCTTTTGAGATGTACATGACACCTATTTGGAAGAAAAATTGTCTGTGTTCCTCTTTTTAAAAGAAGCACCACTGAACGTTGGCAGATTTCCTCAGAAAGGCGTCCCGTACCTACGGCTAGTCTTGGCTAACACTGGTCGTGCCTTTTTGCATTTCTTTGTTGAACAGTGGACATTAAAAACTGCCGGTGTGTGGATGTCCAGATGCCCGCATGTGCCGCTTGATGTAAAGTGAAACTCAGTTGTAAAGTGATTCAGCATCCCAGAAGCAAAGTTGTTAGGCAACGTTAGCTCCAGGATTTACATAAAACATGTTGATCAAAACAATTTAGAAAGTCATATTCTTAAGGAAAGAAAGCCATTTAAAGACACAATGTAGATGGGAGCTGACGTTTGAAGAAATATCATGCCTATTTTCTTCATGAAGTACTTGATTATAGTTAATTTGCCGGAGGTTGACACGTTTTGTTATGTTGTTTTTCCAGATGTCTGATCATTTGTCATGTGACATCATCAGCTGGAATTTCTTTTGTGATTACTAAACTTACTGTCAGCTGACAGCCTGCATCATGAGTCGACTTGTGGTAAAGGGATGTTGCAGTTTTCTTCAAGGTCAGGTTGCTAGGAGTGTTGGTAGAGACAAATAAAATAAACATCTGATGCAGAAATGATGGAAAACCCCCAATAACCAGTAATTATGTAGCCAGAAACCAGAACAGGAACCAAACTTTCATGCATTCTGATCACTATTTTCTCTGTGGGAGACTATTGTACTAAAAATGACATCTGTATTCACTGCAAAGACAATGTCTCAAAGTGGAAAAAGCTCAATCCAGCCTCAGTTTAACACTGAGTGTGTATCAGCTTTTCAATTCTTTCCACGTTTATCCATCTCATGATAGAAGCTGCTTTATAAAAATGCAAATAGCTGCAGATTTACTGGGGATTTGGCTGCATTAATACTTCGTTTTTCTAACAGAAAGAACGAAATGATGCAACACTGAAGCTTGTGCAGTGTGTCTAAAACTGTCTGAGTCCAGTTGAGTGTGTGCAGGAGTTATTCTCCCATAATCTGCATCATCTCAGCATTTCCAGTAAAGAAGAAACTCATTTATGTGTAAAAGTGATGGAAGGTGTCTATATGATGTGTCAGAAGGCCAAAACACAGCTCTTTAAAGGATGACTGGAAATATTTGGTGGGACAGTATATTTTCATTGCGTTAGAAGACTATCCTCCTAAAACATTGCTAAAGATAACTTTGGACAGTAAGCAACTAAAATCTGATTTAATCCAGCCTCTACTCTGTGAGTTAGAGAAATAAATTAGAAGTTTTTTACTCCACAGATAAAGCAAAATTTGACACTTTTTAGTGTTTGCTGCAGGTTCAGCTAAAAACCAAAGCATAATGAAAGCTGTCGAAATCATGACTGGCCCACACAGCAGCAGTAAAAAGATAAGAAGTGTGTTATATTCATCTTATTTCAAGACTATTTTAGCTATTTTTGTGTGATGATTTTTCAGTTAATCAGTGAATTAACTGGGACCCAGTAAGTAAGGGGGAGGACGTGTACACAAATAATTAATTAGGAATGTATGCATACGTCTGTCTCTCTGCCTTCCTCCAGATTTTCCTGAGAACTGCATAAAGAAAGATAACTATTATCATTTGTACTCTATGAAAATGTGGGTGATGGAAAGGAAGGACATAATGGTACGACAGGGTTGCTGTCAGAGCAATTTACCTAATAGGAATCATTACTTTAATTGGGGCCTTTCCTCATTTTGCTCAAGGACCTCCACTTTGGAAGCCACTGGTCCAGAACAATGGTGGTCAGATAATAACCCCCTGTTTCCCCTTCCGCCCTCCCCCACCTTCCTCATTTTAACATCTTTTTTTCCTCCAGGCTCTTCTGCTCTTTCTGACCATCCCATCCATCATGGTCTCATTCTCTTCTGGTGGCTTTCAGGGGCTGTGTTCAGTCCCCGATATCCCGCTTCAATGTGCCCGTAAACAAGCAGTAAATATTCAGAACAGTGCTCATTAACAGGCGAGTAATAAATACTCAGATAGATAACAGTGTCGTGATGCCGTTCATTATTGATGTGCCTGAGGTGATGAGCATCGAGATGAACAGCAATAGGAGTGAATCAATGAACACAGAGGAATTTCACACCCTTCAGCAGGTTATTGTAACGTAGTTGTGAAAACATCAGGTTTGAGAAAATATTTTCTCTGACAAAAACAGCTCAGCAATAAAATATAAAATGATAAAGGAGTTGTTTTTTAAGATTTGTGGTAAATCAGCATGTGATGTCTCAGGCTGATCGCTGGCAGGACGGAAACAATCGTTACAACAGTCATCTGGTGAATCGATATATCGTATAGTGATTTATACCAGGTGGTGTGGTGGTGATCACTGTGGCCACATGGAAAGAAGCTTTCTGGTTTCAGCCTCAGTGGATGTGAGGAGGAGCTTGAATCGGGCCTTGTCCTGTTTGGGTTCACCAGCTTCCTCCCAAAGATGTGTTTGTTAGGTTAAATGGCATCTCTAGACTCTCCCTTGGTGTGGATGTGATCGTGAAGGTTGCTTGTCTGTCTGTGCTGGCCCTGTGATGGGACTGGTGAAGCCGGCCAGGAGGTACCCGGCCTATCGTCTAGCTGCTGCTCATAGGCTCCAACTTGCACTAGAATACGTAGGCTACAGAAAATAAATGGATGATTTTGTTTTCTTTCTCAGCAGCTGTCCCTAGCTCACAGTTGATCCATCTTTCCTGTCCTCTCCAGTCCAGCCATGTCTGCCCCAGCTGAGTCTTCTTCCTGTTAGCGAGGAGCTTTTCCTCTCCACTGTCCCCCACTGCTGTGCACACTGAGTCAAAAAGAAGACTCACTGCAATCTGATGGTTTCCTTAGAGAGGCAATTTTCTAATGAACTGACTTTATATGAATATTATTACCGATTAATTATATAATCCAATTGATTTGATTTGAATTTACTTGAACTGAATTAAACTTTACTGTTAATCTGGATTGATGCATGAGCAAAGTCTCTGTAAACAAAAGCTTACACAAGAATCTAAACTTGCCTCATACTTTCTAACCAACCTCGTCAGACAGTTTAATATCCCTCATCTTCAATTTAATTAAATAGTTTCTGCAGCATCTTCTTCATCAGCATCACAATGTTTGTGTAGCTTTTGTTTGACATTTGTAAGATTAAATTTTTTATTTTTTTTTGCGAACTAGAAAATGACATCGGACAGAGCCCAGTCTCACTACACCGCTTCGGTATGATTTTCGTTTAAAATATGCTTTCTTTTATTACCTAATGTACATTTTTACATAACTATTTAATGCACAAAGTATCCAACGTGATATTTACTTTCATGAAAATGTCACAAATGGTGATGAAATGTAATAAAACATTTGTCCTGTCTCATGATGGCCATCTCCTCATCCCTGGACTGTTGTAGCTAATAAGTGATCATTGAATTTCCTGGCAGATCCCTGCTTTTTCCACCTGCAGTCCACTCGCTGACAAATAGCCGCTGGATTGTGGCATTGATCCACCCAGGAAGAAGCATTTGATTTCAACTATAAGGTCACTCACAATTATTAGGACCTTCACTCATTGGCCTCCTCCTGGGAATTGATCAATCCTCTTAAAAGTGGCTTAGCACAGCTTAACGTGAAGCTCAACCTTTCATAGCCACACTCACAGAGTACAGTAATAGACACACACACAGAGCAGCAGAAGGGCCGTATGAAAGACGATATGCCTGTTTACATGTTGACCTTTCACTGAACTGTGGTCAGTCTGCCACCGATGGCACAAGTCCTCGTGGGTCGGCTGAATAGCTCAACATAATTACTCAACTCATACGGAAATTGTCTGAAACACAAGAGAAATGCCAAAATCCAGACAGATTCAATCTGATGGAGGCCTGTAATTTACATAAAAGGGGATGAGAGGAATAAAAATGAAATGTAAAAAGACTTGTTTATTGTCTGATTTGTGTGTGAAAGATGAAGTAGGAGGCAGAAATTACAGGAGCACCAACCTACACTCCAGATAAAGATCAAGATGGATGGATGAATAAGGGATCAAAGGAAAGGAGAGGGCTGATAACATGATGGACAGTTTCATCTCTAAAACAGAATTACTGTCTAGGACTCAGGAGGAACTTGGAAACACTCCAACATCCACTCCGACTTCAGGGACATGCTTTTCAATTCCATTTGCCCAAAAGTTCTCTTTGCTTTTATTTTCTTCTGTTAAAAGGAAAATCCGGCCACCTTCAAGGTTTAGCTGGAAGGTCTGTATAATTTCAGCGTCATTCAAGCAGGAATTAATAAGCCCGTTTTTGTCAGTGGAGTAGTTGGTAAAGCTGAGTTATCCACGTCACACCATTAATGTCCACCTACTACACTGTAAATTCTAACTAGTTTTTTGGTGCTGTTGTACAGAAACCAACAAAGAATCATGGCTAAAGTGAGACCAGCTCTGACAGTACAGTACATAGAACTTAAAGTAAAGTAGGACTGTGTAACCTCCTGACCTTAAAAATATGTTTTCCTGACTTGTTTTGATGGCACAGCGACATTTATTATGAACGTTTGTGTAGCTGCTGTTGCCCTGCTTTAACCTGAGGCTGCAGGGCCACGTAGGCTTCGAGCCTGGAACCACACTTTGCTGCTGAGTTTTGCTTTACACACCACGTCACATGTTAGCAAGCAGACATCTGAACACTGGTGGTTTGAACGTGAAGAGTGAGTGATTCAGTAAATACATGAAGACATTCTTAGAGACAGAGAAGAAATTAAGCTGTAATATTACATAAACCCAATCAAGAAACATTAACATTGCTGTAATGAAGTGTTGTAGCTCTAAAGTAATAAACAGCAGGGTCGTAAGGACGTCACATTTTGTTGTTTTGTTTCTGTCTCATCTTTATTATCTGACTGAAGATTCAGCAACACCAGGCTTATACTAAAAGCATTACACAACGTCGCCACATCCTGTGTCTAACCTTCTGTTCACTCATGTGAAAGTTTGTGTTTATTCGTGCACATCAGGACAGTCCTCTGAGGCTTTGCACTTTATGGCCCAGGCAACTAGTCACCATGGTTACATTGACTCATTTTCCGGTTGGTTTGATTGGATGATATGAGCCCAGCCGGTTTCCTTTGGGATGTTTGTTACAAGCTCTGCGTGGCACTCTGCTCAGATTATACTCAGGGCACACAATGAGCGAGATGGCTGAAACTCAATACAGAAGTAAACACGACATCTTAAAATGTATTATTTATTGATGAATTAATATTGCAGTAAAAGGACTTCAAGAAGTATCTGCCAAAGTGACTTTAAAATCACTTGTGATGAATGAACCCACTCTCTGACCTCATCCTTGGGGCTATTGCTGCCATTGATTTGCATTGCTGTTTTGTTTTGGGTAATAATGACAATTTTTTAATCAGAGTGACCAGTTTCACACTCCCCGGTCAGCCAATCACATTATGTATGCTGATATTTGGAAATGAAGATCTGACCTTCTATGAAAGATCACACTCTTTTCATAACCTTCTCCAGATGCACAAATGAGTGTGATTTTCTCTGGTTTTTAGATGCCACAGCCTCATCCAACTTCAATATTCTTTCTCAAGAAAAAAGGAACTAAGATTTGGTTTAAAATGTTTCATTATTTTACTAATTTGATGTGTTGATTACCCCAGGCTTTTTAAACCGCCGCATTGACTCCTGGCAATCTGCTCTGACTAAACTGGTCCCTTTATGATTTATTCTATAAGGACATGTCCTGCATTTTGACAAAATTAACCTTCTATAAGATTCACTGACCGGACCGCGACATATGTAGGGATATTTTTCACATGAAAGATGTGAAAAAAGAGCACCCGGCGGGCAAGAGGTCAAAGTCAAGCTGCCAGCTTCCTCATGAATCATGTCCCATGCCTCCATTTGTTTGTTTGCTTGGGCTCCAGAGAGTGCAGCACGATCAAAGCACAATTTTCTATCTTTACCATAAAGGAGACTTTTCTGGCACACACATGTACCAGGAGGGAGGGACTGCTTATCTCTTGACTTGGCTAAAATCTTCCTTCCTCTCCCTCCACATGCAGCACAACAAGCAGAGATGAAATGAAATGAAAACAAAAGCATTGGTCACCACCAAGCATACAACATGTCACAACCAAAGCATTTATGGGACATTATCAATTACCAAACACAGTAAATGAATAATAAATAGCAGAAACAAAATGCATGTACACACACACATGCCTCCTTTGATCTGCAGAATGATCAGGTTTCCATCCCATTCACTGTCCATGGTCAACGTTATGTCATCTTTTTATTTTTCTAAATTATTTTCAGTCATTAGGCTACAGGTTAAAAACATGTTCAGGCATAAGGGGTTATGGGGCTACTGACTGATTTTACTCTATTAGGACTAGATGCTATAACTACTTGGTTTATGTTTGGAAAAAGAGCCTAGTTTAGATCAGAACGATCAGAACGAGTGAATTTTTGTTGCAGATTATCTCAGTGAGGCGCCCCCTCACTGGGCCAACAATTAAACCAGCATCCATCTTCAGCCTGTCTCTTCTCTGAGATCTCTGCAGCTAGGAAAAGTCGGGCCACTCTTGATTCTTGTCTTATTTGTTTCGCTCTCTTTCTTCTCTTTTCTTCTTCTATTATTGTCCAATTGCATTACTTCATCCATGTTTGCACGTAGGGATCAGGTTAGAGGACGTTTTGATGTGGTTTGCTTCAGTAAATTCTGTACTCGTACCTGGTAAGTGATGTTTCAACTACGTAGGTGCATCAACAACATGAAGTTATAGTCTGTTGTTAACTTGTCTTTTCACTTGCTTTGTCACTTTCTCTCTTTTCCTCTTCTGATAATACCCCCCTGTGTGTATTTGATAAATCAGCCACAGAGCAGCTCAAACAGCCACTGTGTTGATGCAGATGCTGGTGAGTGACACAGAAAGCTAAGTTTTGCCACAAGTTGTGAAGTTGTTGGGTTGCTGCAGGGAAACACTGGCTCCAGGAACAACATAATATAACTATCACTGTGTCATCGAAACGAGTCAGAAACCCACGTTTAAGGTCAGTAAGTACTGGAATTATGTTGGACTTTCCATTGATCAAGACCAGGAGTGGGACTTGTTGCACTGTATGTCTGCACAAACAAGAAACTCAGAGGTGGAAAGTAATGAATTGCATTTACTCAAGTTACCAGTTTTTTAAGTAGTTATTGAAACAAGCAATTTTACCTCATTACAATGGAAACCTCCAATGTTACTGAGTAAAAAATTGAATGCCAGGGCGGTGTTATTCCCAACGTCACAGACTGCCAATCTCCCTTAGTAACGTTCAGTGTAACCTCCTGCAAATTTTTTTTCTGTGTATCCCAAACATTATATTCATTGTTTGGTTAAAATCTTCCTCGTTAAGCAAAATGAGCCTTCATGATATCTATGATGAAAGCAACTAAATAGCTTTTACTCAAATTACTTTTTTACTTTTACTCAAAAGTACTCTTTTTCTTGAGTAGAATTTAAACAAGGACAATGTACTTTTACCTACTAACGTTTTTTCAGAACTTTTTCTACCTCTGATGAAACTCTGTTGTGATACAATAGCAGTGAAAATAAGCAGATAAATACTAACACAGCAAGAAACAGTAAGCCATATACTGTACACAACGGAAGTGATAGAGGAGGAGCTTTAGGGGGATGAGAGTACAGATGATTAGCACCACTGTTAATGGCAGCCGGAACGTTTTCAGCCACAGGAAGTACATCCTCTGTTGTTCTCTCGGAGAGGGAGCCGCTGCTCAGCGTCCACTTGAGGTCATGTGGACTGATGGTCCCCAGGAAGCAGAGGTGCTCCACAGTGTCACTGTGGAGTCACACAGGGCAATGGCCGTGCTTTTTCTGAAGGCTGCCCCCATTTCTCCCAATTCAAAGCCATAAACTCAAGCTGCTTAAACTGCAACACTCTACCAGATGTTTTGGATGCTTTTGGGCAGTTGGAGCACAGCCATTAACACGATGAATGTAGAAATGAAAGAAAAATATAAAAATAGAATTTTTACTTTTTCAAGATTTCTCCTCATTTTGTTTTCAATTTCTTTCATGAAAAACTGAGAATTTCTGGATAATGTTCAAGAATTATTTTTGTATTTTTCTCTGAAGCTGCCGTTTGCAACGTGTCACAGCTTTAGATTCTCTACAGGAGATGATGGATCATGAATAGCTATAGCCCAAACTCTAACTAAAAGTCATGCCATCCGTTGAGCATTATCGAGGGGAGGAGGTTTTGTCTGGCAGGTAGAAACTGTTTGATCGCTGCATGTTTAGCATAAATGTTTATGTGCTTCTAGCAGATGGAGCAGTGACAGGTACTGAGTAAACACAGAAGTGGTTTTCATGTTTTTCACTGCCTAGAATGATCACACTGCGCATTGTACTTCTGTGTAGTTTCACATCTGGCTGCAAAAACTCATTACCATCACACCCACTCAGATGTGGAAATAAAAGAATAAATTAAAGCTTTTTTGACGCTTTGGGAGCAAACAATTGCCAAATGGCAAAATGACTGTGTGTGTGTGGTCAAAATGTGGTATTTAAAAAGGATGAGTAATGGATTTTACAAGCTTCTTTTTTTACCAGGTGGCCGGATTTGTGATCAGCAGCTGGTTGTCTGCAGCCACACATGGTGTCACCATCAAATGCAGCGTGGGTACAGCAGCAAGTCATTCTACCCTCAGCTATCTGTCTAATGTACAAAACTTATTAAATATCCAATTCCAGGGAAGAAACTAGAATGAGCTCTTCCATCAACGTACATCACTGAAAACAAAACTGTATGAACCTGATGGGCCTTGGAGACACAGCAGACATTTTTTTCAAATAAAATACATCAGTTCTTGTTTGCCTCAATCAGCAAGCAGGACTGCACTTCCAAAGAACATCCACTTTCAGCTCAATCAATCCACTGATGGCACAAATTAAATTGGGAAATGCTCTGTGGTCAGAGAAAAAGATGCATCAAATAAAAAAGAAGAAAGAAGAGAAAACCTAATTCTTGGAGATGAAGGCCGCCCAGGAGAAACTGCACACACTGTAAAGATGAGACAGATTTAAGGCTTGTTGTAAAACCTACAGCTAATTGACTAAACTGTTTGCTTTTAATCAATACAGGATTAAAAGATTCTGTGGAGTGAAAGTGATGATCAACCAGAGCTTGCTTTGTTATGTAGCGCGTGCACAGTGTTCTCATCGCTGGATTCCAGCTGCAGCAAAAGCTTAGCGTCCATTTATGGACCTCCATTTCAATCGTTGTCGCTGTCCTCATACTTCCATGCGTCTTTAAGTTGCCATGGGTTTCCTCCTCTAGTGGGCAGTGCTGAGTTCAGAGTTAACTCCTGCGATCTGACATGAGTTTCAGAAACCAGCTGGTGGCGCCATTAATGCCCCGTTTCCACTGAGCGGGTCGGTACGGGTCGGTACGGGTCGGGTCCCTATTTTGAGCGTTTCCATTGTGGAAGCGACCCATTAAACCGACCCGTTCCAGACCATTTATGGCCCCAGTTGTGGGTCCATCGAAAATGGAACGGTACGGTTTGGGCGGAGCTGCTGGCGTCACGCAATACCACGCACTGATTCGCGGACAGAAACAAAAAACAAAACAACTCACAAAGCAGCGACACAATCTCCGTCGGTCCACACTGGAAATAAACAATAATAAAAACTTTAAACATCAGCCGGGTCTTATAAAAAACGGCTCTGGAGCTTTAACGTTTCCTCCGACATTTGGAGCTGAAGTCACGTAAAATCAGCTGATGCAGCGGTGAGGAATAAAAACGTAGAGACATAGCTCATGTTGTCTTACGTGTGTTGTTATCATGACGCCGCGCTGGAAGCCCCGCATGCCGGCGGTGGCTCGACTTTTAAGTGGAAACGCTTCTCTGATTGGGCCGGACCATTCAGGACCGTACCGACCCGACCCGACCCGACCCGTACTCCTCAGTGGAAACGAGGCTTAAGTTGCTTCCAACTGCTAACACACCATAAACACTGGCATAGCCTCTTTTCTGAAGCTTGCACAATTTCTACATTTTTTGGCTTTATTTTCATTCTTCTTCTACCTATCCTTTTTCTTCTTCTTTGGTTTATATCTGGTCCTCACTGCTCCATTTTCTGTGTCAAGCAACGGATATTTCTGTGAAAATGGACCAAATTACATGTGTAACCGACACAGGATGGACAAAACTGTTCGTTCATCTGCATATCCGTCTCCTGCATCCAGCTTAAATGGGCCTTTAGCTGCATTGACACACAAAAAGTAGAAGTCATATTCAAGATCTGGACATTTGAAAATTGATTTCACTTTTAGTCTTTTGATTCTTTTAAAGGTGAAGTATTAAATTAAACATCCAAGACTAAGATGGGCAAATGTCAAAGTGAAGTTCTCTAAACAGAAGAAAAGAGAGACTGACATGGTGCCACTGACATCACGCTCTGAAGGGTTTTAGGATGGGAGATGTGTTTCGCTCCTTTTAAAGAAGTTGATTAAACTATTTACGCTGAGATCACATTTAACATGGACTGACAACATAGGTAGGGTTTAAATTTGGATTTGTAATGTGAGGGAAGTCTGTGGTTTCAATGGGTGCATTGTTTGTGTTTGCAGATTAAGGTGAAACAACCCTCTTAACTGCACATAAATCAGTCATTCTAAGCATATATGAAGTATGTTTTTAAAACAGGGTTTTTCCCTTTTCCAAAAACAAGCTATCATGTCCACTCAGCATGTTTGCAGTGTTCAGTTTCAGTTCAAAACAGCATTTGCATGTGGATGATGGGCACACATGGCAATGAAAATCTGCTTTTTTCAAAGTAGCTGTTTGAGTTTAAAGGGCTTAGATCAGTTTGCACTGTGGAGAGCTGATAATCTTTCAGTAAGTGCATTCATTTGTGTTTCTGTATCAACTGTTTCCCTGGCTTTATTTCTTTAAAGCTAGGGAATTAGATTAAACAGGAATGACCTTGTATCAGTAACTCCTTAAAGCCTGATCCAGGAAATGATGGACAGAAAATTAGAATTTTAAATCTGAAGCCACCACTCGTCCAATGTAATCCAAGCGTCCTGAGTGGGTAGCGTCCATAATTTACTGGAAAAGACATAATTTAGTATATTTTTAGAGCCTAAACCATAGCATATCGTACTTCCTGGATGCTCGTACGTGATGCTACGGAAGCTGTGGCAGACTGGGGTAGCACGGAACGTGCACTTTCCGCCTATCGTAGCCAGTAGGCGCAGAATGCGCAGAACGCACTACCACCATCTGCCGCGGCTTCCATAGTCTGATGTATGGTGAAATCCAATGTGGGGCAATTTAGCTTATAAAAAATATGCTTATTATGTTGAATTGAGAAAATTATGGATGTCACGCACTAAGGACTCGTGAATCACATTGGACGAGCAGTATTGAGGAATATTGCCTAGTTTTTGTGGACTTTTTTTACCTTTTTGCTTGGACGCCGTTCAACATCACTGTAACGGAATTGATCTCCCCACATCTCCTGCTGTCACTAGAAAATGAAGGCACATCCTTCTGAGGGTGAAGTATTCCTTTAAGGGCCAATACAACGGGGATTTCACAACCAGGCTTTTGCTGAAAAGATGTTCTGTTACCATAGTCAAGGACCATGTTTCCAATCCTGAGCTACAAGCTGTGAGTAAAACGGTTGTCCGTTGTTTTGCAATGAGTAATGGTGCATTCAGACCAAAAGTGGCAAGAGCATCAGAAACGCTGTTGCCGCCCAAATTTGGACGCTGGGTACTAAACGACAGGGTGGGCATAGACCACGATTAGTTTGTTCTCCATTTCTGTATTTTGTAAAGTGATGTGTGTTTGTAAAGTGTGTGAACAGATCTCCTTTGGTACTTGGTATTTCTTTATCAGAAAAATATCTTCCTATGTCAGGACACTGGGCCGCTCTGATTGGTTGACGCCCCACATCCGGTGGCAAAAGTTCAGATTTTTCAACTCTGGTGTCCGCCGACATTTCACGCGTCAGAAGCTCAAAATCTCAAAATGTGCAGCGCTGGACACCCAAAACACACGGCTAGAGGCTGGCCACTCCTTGACATGCCCTTACAAGCACAAGCGTTTACAAGTACTTTTGTCTTGGACCTGAAAAGTGCTTTTAAAACTAAACTTGCATTGCCTTGCCTTACATACACTGAAGGGGAAGTTTGGTGGTTTAGTGAAATTAAGCAGTTTTGTGGCAGAAATTGCCTTATGAGGGGCCTGCGCAAACTGGCCAAAATACCAAACTTATCCTTTAACATGTAAACCTAAAGCTGTTGATCCTCTTGCCACTTATGGTCTGAACGCACCATTAGTGTGTGAGCAGCAGTCAAACTAGCAAAAAGTGTTAGCAAATAACATAATTAGCTTTATTTTCCACCTCTATTGGCATTGCAATACATTTACCCCGTGTACATCTGTTCATACGGGCATGTACGAATACATAATAGCCGAGTGAAAGTCAGAAAATAACATTACATTGGACTATGACTGGTAAGCAGAATGTTTACCAAACAGATTTGTTCAATTCATCCCGCACAGTGTGGACGGGGGTCCACAGCATTTTGGTTAGGATGATTAGGTCTTAGTAGCCTGATATTCTATTCAGTGAATTCATGCAGTTCCTGCTCAGTGATTACATCTTTTGACAGATTTGAAGTCGAGGAACCACGTTTGAGGTGCTGAGGAAAATTTTAAACCTGAAGAACGTGTGAAACTAGACCCAGTAGAGGATTATGTTAAACATGATGTAAAAGCATGCTGAGGCTATGCTGTTGAAAACCCTGGCTCAATTTAATCCCCAACATTTATGTGAATTGATTTGAGTATGAAATTTAAGAGCTCTACCTTGTAGCCACATAGTATGTTACTGAGCATCATCACAGGGCGATATTATTGATCCTGGGAAACAATTTGTCTGTGGAGGAGTTGCTGTACTTCCTGTACCATTCTAAATTATTGCCTTTACTGTGCTATACAGGAGTCTAGATATAGCCTTCCTCTTTTCCACCAGACAGGAAGACACATGGTTATTGAATTGCTTTACTTTTTATTATCTGTACATCATCCCAGAAGCATCACTGATAAGCTGTTTATAATAACTGCATTTTCCCTGAAAAAGGTCAGATCAATATAGAAATCCCTCTTGTTATTTTCTGAGAAGTTACCATGAATCCCAGACCTCATTATTTACAGCTGTTTATATTATTTATGAATAAACATAAGGACAATGCTTGGGATCCAAATGGATAAAGTTTAGCTTATTGATGTCTAATCATCAGGATTCCACATTTTAGCTTTTGGTTAAAGAAAAGTAATGAAATCTGAGAAATCCTGCTTTCTGTTTTCTGTCCTGATCATGCCCTGTGTGACTGTGACATTGTCCATCATTATAGAAAGTCTATGTTTTTTAGCTTGTTTTGTTGCCAACAAATGACCACATCCTAAGAACTTTTCTTTTCATTTGCGAACTCGAGGAAATTGCTACAATAAAATTATGCAAAAATTTTTAATCTAATTCCCAAGTACTTGTTTGGAAAAGGTAAAAGAAATGATCTATTATATTAAAACTCTATCATTTTTCAAGTGAAAGTCTGAACTGTAACAAATGTACAAAGTTTTAAAGTAATTTCTGGGGAAAGAGTTTTTAAAAATTTAACTTTCATCATTACAACATCAGAGTGGCCCCTTCAGAAGCTTGTTAGTAGCAGAAAAATCCAGACAAATCCATTCCTTTCTCTTACACTTCTCAGTGGAAGTTACTTTACAGTGCATGACATCAGAAAAATCTGACAGAATTATTCATATGGAGAATTCTTCACGCTGCCAAAAACAGCTTCTGAAAAGTCCTTTTTCCCACATAAAGCCAGAAACATGTTGCTGTACCGCTGATACAAACAATATTATATCTGCCACCTTCTGATAGATGCGACTTGTAACCAGCAGGGAAAACATCACATCCACTCACAGCAAAGCAAACACTCAAACACCCACACAAGCACAGTCCCACAAACACAAACCATTGTGTACAGCCTATAATATCTCATGTCCTGAGGGTCACAGGCTTCATTATAATTGCCCTGATGAGAGAGGAAACCCACCACCAACCACCAGACCCCCACCTCTCGAGGTCTGAATTCACTATGAGGTTCATACTTGATGTTCTTAACTTCGGTTCTCACTTTGAACCTGAGGTAGTTTTTATGTGGTTATTTTCAGACTGGAAACATCAGGTATTGTTTGGTTTGTGGGGGAGTGATGCAAAGCTGAAGATGCTGTTCTTAGACATGAACCATTGTAGCATACTTCCTCTTACTTCTTTCACAAAGCATCAAACCTGCCAGAGCTGCTTGGAAACTTCACTATTTTAGAGCCATCGCTGCTTGTCTACATCGTCCAGAGCAAACCACGGGGCAGAGGGGTGGAGAAGATGACACACAGCAAAGGTCACGAACCAGACAGTGCAATATGCTTCTTGTAGCAAGCTGTGCCCCCAGGGAACCCAAGAAAAACAATTTCCCATGAATTGTCTCCAGCTGCAGAACTACATTTCTGAGTCTAGTAGCACCTAAAAAGCCTCTCCTCTCATTAAGAGAGATGTGCTTGTGGTGTGTATTATCCAGGAAGAGGTTTGATCCATGCCAACGCAACAAGAATAGATAGCCGGCTGACTGGGATGATAAATAGCCCCATAAATCTACTACATTACCAACTGCCTACGTGTGTGTGTATATGTGTGTGCATCACCCCAGGGAAGTAGGCTAGTGGTCAAAACAGAGGTGGCTGCTAGCTTACTATCTGTCTGCATTCCTCACCCAGGCGGAACAAGAAGACTACAACACAAATACCAATGCAAACACATGGCATGCCACTGGGAATAAGTGGGGTGGCAACGATGACAGGGATGTACTTACAGTGGCGTCTGATTTAATTTTCAGCCAGCATGCATTCTTATGTCTGTAAGTAATCACACATCCCTCCTTGTTTACTGTCTTCAGCTGCACTTGATGCTATCATCACTGTTCTATAACCTGAATACAGCGAAATGCCAGCTCCTGTCTCCTTCCTGCTGTGAGTTCTGGGCATAAAAGCAGTTTGAGAACAACTGACCATAGAAAAACACGGATGTACACTCACTGGCTCCCTTTTACAGTACAGCTGGCTGGTACCAGGTTGGACATTGTTTTTCCCCAGAACTGCAGTAATTCTTGGTGGCAAAGATCCAAAAAGGTGTTGAAAACATTCCTCTGAGGTTTTGACACTTTAGCATCACACAGTTTTCTCCTGTTCCACCACATCCCAAAGCTGGGATATTGAATCGACATGTGGTGACCGCAGATCACTGTCCACGGTTAGATGAGCATTTTAATTCCCCTTTAATTTGGAGTAAAAGTTCATTCCACTGTAAAGAGTGGAAAATGAGCAGATTCCAAATGAAAATGATAATTCTGAACTAAACTCAATTATGAATTAAGTGGCTGGTATATACCGGTTTTAATTCCAAAGTGAATAATTCCTCTGTCATGTAAACATTCATTCCACTTTAACCCTTGAGTTACCCCTCAGAAAACTTACATGTTAGACCCTTTAAGTAGACTTTTTTTGTCCACTTTGGGCTTTTGACATTTCATACAGGATGACACTTCTTCGCCTAAAGTCAGCTCTGGTGAGCAGGGTGATTATTTGTGATTGTTTTGGACTTTGGAAGTGGACAAAAATGTCCAGGGGGCATACGAGGGTTAAGATGATTCCTGCACATCCTTGTTTGCTCATCCTGTCGTTAGGACACATATATTCCACGCTGGCCACCCGAAGCAAGTCATGTTTATGACATGGAGCCTCATCCTGCTGGAAGAAGCATCAGAAGATGCTCCACTGGGCTCAGAAAGGGATGGACATGGTCAGCAGTGATACTCAGGCAGGCTGTGCTGCTTAAACCAGGCCATGCTGGTACTAAGGTAGCCAAAGTGGCTGGAACCAGTGCTTACTGGACTTCCTGTTACCATTCTGTCATCTCCAACCAG
>JAVQJG010128422.1:0-17633 GCA_036024015.1 Craterocephalus amniculus | reverse complement strand
GGTTCTCACCGGGTACTCCGGCTTCCTCCCACTGTCCAAAGACATGCATGTTAGGTTAACTGGGCACTCTAAATTCTCCCTAGGAGTGAGTGTGTGTGTGAGTGGTTGTCTGTCTCTCCATGTCGGCCCTGCGACAGACTGGCGACCTGTCCCGCCTCTCGCCCATTGACAGCTGGGGTAGGCTCCAGCACACCCGCGACCCACTTGGATTAAGCGGTTCAGAAAATAGATGGATGGATTTTTTGCCCTGTATTTTCCACATGATGCATCCTGAGAAACTTGACAACACTGCATACTCATTTCTGTGGTGCAGTCACTCACCCATTATTCCTATTCCCAGAAACAGCTCCATTACATTTAATACTTCCAAACTAACTAAACATCATTATCCGTGACTTTATTTTCACAGATTTTTTTAAAGAATCACCTCTGAAAGACAAAATTTTGTCTTGAATTTGTGTTATTTCAAGGTTTTCAGCTCTTTAATTTTAAACTTGTTTCACTCACATAATTCTTCCTCCACATGTTTGATTTATCAAAATGTAAATTTGTCCTCTTTCACACCGTGGCACCAAATGATGAGACTTTCTGACTCTTTGTATAGACAAACATAGTGTGTTGACCAAAACTCAAGTTGACTTCCAATTTTTATAAGCATCTAAGGCTTTTGTCCAAAACATCTCTTAAACATAAAACAATCCCGAAACAAGATGAGAAAAATGTCATTTTCTTTATATAACACAGTTACACAGCGCTTTAGTGAATTTTGTACTTCTATTCAAACATAAAATTGACAATACTATGTACATACTCAAATCGTTATACCTATGTAGTTAACAATTAATTTGTATGTACATCGACTATGTACTATATTAATGCATACACACATAATGTACATTCAGGTTGTATCCATATACTTTAACCATAAAACTTTTGTATTCCAACATACAAACAGTTTTCTTTAATATACACATATTCATACATAAGTTGTTCTTAATGATAGCTGAGATCAACCTATAATTAACTATAATACACATATTCTAGTATACTTCTATCCATCTTATCATTTAATTTTACTCCATTACACTAGTATATATTCTTATAATACTGCTATCACCATATTCTTATACTGTAGTAGTCATGATTTATCTGATTTATCTTTCACATTCTACAGATTAAACATGTGACGACATAGAAAAAAGGCAAAAATATGTTATCACCTATGTCTCCAGGAATCAAAATGACCATTTTAAAGATTCCAGATATGGTTTATCTGATTAAATGCTGTATCTGCTTAGAGAAACTATTGATTGTAATTAGTATACAATATTCAGTTTACGTCTTCAGTTTCAGCCTAACTGGAATAATATACATTTTGTTTTTAGCTTGAATTTGATTAACGTTAATGTGAATGTTGTCAAAATTCGATAAAAACAAAAAACAAAATAAAAAAAATTCAAGGTCTTACAGTTTAAGTATTACTTAAACTTGAGCAAGGGCGTTTGAAAAGCCATGGCAGGCCCTTGTAAGTTAGTGTTTCATGTGTGTGACCCACACACTCAAGTCTGCTGTTCATCCCACAAATGCATTGTTGTTACAAATGTGGCACCATTTACTGTAAAAGGGAAATAAACAGGCTTTCCAACATTTTAAAATGTATTACAGAGAAGCAAAGTTACAATAAAGAAATAATGTGTTAAGTTTACAGCCCGATTTTGTTTTTGTTATTTGAAAGCTAAAATTACAGTACATGATTTCCTTTAAAGTGCCTGAAACCACAGCACTTTCTTTAGTTACTGTACATCCTCCTCCAGATCAAAAAGCTTATTTGTCCTTATATTCCAATTAATATTGAAAACTTAAATAGCTTTTTTTGTTTTGAGACTAAAATCTGTCCCAGATCAGAAGTTTAACAAGGACAAAGAGAAGAGTTAAGAGTTAACTTGCCTTCAGCAGCACAGAATCACTGATCTGGGTACAGTAGGTGAACCAGGATTATAAGTGAAATGATTTGGCTGCATGTGGACACCTGTCCCTTTGTGTCTGGTTCTTGTGAAGTTAAAGCAGCAGCCGGTATTGTGATGTCATAGGCTCTCATGGGTCAGGACAGGAATTATTGAACAGAGGGTGGCTGACAGAGAGAGCTGGCACTGGGCGCAAACAGATGTTGCAATCTTAAAGAAATACACAACCTCTAAATTAAATATGAAGAGTAGGGGCAGCGAGAATGGAGGATGGTCTGGATTTTGTTTGCTTTTCTTATCCAATCACAGGTTGTTGTTGTTTTGAAAAGAATTCACTTTTTTATTGCTGTCAGAATGAAAACCAGGAGAATTATTTTGCTATGGAAGTGACTTGAAAAGAACGTGAGAGATGTGATCGAAAGGCCAAAAAAGGCTTCGTGCTTGAAGACAGCTGTTCGGAACATACTGCGGATTCATTATTCACATGCAGCGGGTCTCTGGACGCCGCATGTTATGTCAAAGTGTTTTAAAGCATTTACGCCACAACAGCTCAGAGATGAAATCTGTAAAAAAGAGCACAATCTGACAGAATGTCCTCAGAACCTTGTTTTACCACAAGTGTTTTGTTTTCCATTCATTTTTACAGGACATCTCACTCACAAGGAATTACAAGTCTGTCTGAATATTTGATGGCAGGAGAGAATTGTTTTTACTGAGAGGATGAGGCCTTAGTGAGCCAGTGTAATCATGTCTTATCAGATAACTAATATTTAATTCATTCAATCCTTAAATGAATCGCAGACTTTGTGCGGAAGTTTCATTCAGCTGAGAGCCAATGCAACCATAAAATTTTGGTGTATTTGCTGGAAATACAACTGTATGATGCATGTTGTGCTCAAGTGACAGCATCTAATACTGTACTAAATATTGAATATTTGAATATCCCCGTCAAAAAAATTATGATAGTTTGATACAACATAAATGCAAGAGAAAAAAAAATACCCCCAAATTTCCTCATGCTCATTTGAGTGTCTGCTGCTCTGACAGCAGACTAACCAGGATTTTCCACATTCTACAGATATAGTCTTTAAAGGAGAACTTCGCTTTTTTTTAACCTGGTGTCTGTTTTTATATTTCCTTTCATACATGTCAGTGATGAAGAAAGAAGTGTTCTAGATCACTCCAGTATTTAGCAGGCAGGCTGCTAGCAGCACAGCTAATGGTAAGTATCAGGCAACTGTTCACTGTGTAAGTTTGCCCTAAAATTGTGCTTTTTTTCCACACCGAAGTGCTCTGATAGTCTCAACGAGTGTCCAACAACATACTAGAGAGGAGAAATGAACGAAAGTATCTTTATTACCTGCTGATTATTATCGTTTATTGTCAGGAAGTGCAATCTGCCACCGGTGTTTTGATGCGAGTTATCGTGCCATTCCGGGAAAATCCCCTGAGATTTGGACACAGACACCAAAACGTAACAAAACCTGCCGATAGGCAGCTAATACAGATATATTGGTTCATTTCTCCACTTTAGTACGTTCTCGGACACTCGTTGAGACTATCAGAGCACTTTAGTGTGGGAAAAAAAAGCATGTCTTTAGGGTGAACTTACAAGGTGAGCAGTTCCCCGATACTTATCATTATCTGTGCTGCTAGCTGCCTTCCCGGCTAAATACTGGAGCAATATTGAACACTCCTTTCTCCATCACTCACATGTATGAAAGGAAAGATGAAAACAGACCCCAGGTTCAAAAAAAGCAAAATTCTGCTTCAAGAGTAGATATTTTATTCCTCCAACAAATTCTGTGAACACCGAAGGGGTTTCTCCAATGTGGACATGCCCCCAAAAGCAAGAAACTTAGGAGAACTTTTTCTGATACATATCATGCTGCTTCTTTAAACCTAAAAGAGTAGCGGCTCTTCTTGGTGCTCCTGGAACTGTATGAGCTCCTCACCATGTCTCTCAGGCTATCCTAGAAACTTAGTTTGGCTGCAAATCTTTTCACTGAAATTTAGTTGCAAGAGTAAAACAATAATCACTTATGATGTCTGCATATCAAATTAAAAAACCCTTCTGCATCATTGACAAGCCTTATAACTAATAAATAAGCCCACATAAGTGATAAGACTGGAATACTGTAAGTAAGGCTTCCTACTGGCTTTCAAAACCCTGTACATTTATCATGAAGTCTCAATACATGACAACAGTGTGTGAGATTATAGTGATACTGAAATGCTAAAATTATATTGTAGTTAAATGTATTTCTAGAGGTAAAATAAGGACCCTGGTGGTGAATGGGTTGGTGAATCTTACACTACATATGTACATATTTAGCTTTATTTAATTGTAAATTATAAAAAAAAATGCCCATAGTTCCTATGGACAAGCAGAGAACTAGTTCACACATATTTGAATTATTTCCTGTGAAATCAAAAGTTAGGGTCACTGTCCCGAACTGGCACTGCTCACCATTCTGCATCTGTTAAAATTGGAAATTTGCAAAGGAAATTTCATTCATGCACAACCCTCACTTCAAGAAACGTCACTGGTATTTTTGTTTACCAGGAAATTAGTCATATCATCAAATCCTTAAAATGAGGATTGTCTTCCCAAATAGGAAATGACACCACATTAGAAGCGCTCCAAAATCTATATGATTCTGCCCACAGTTTGAACTTGATTTATAGGCTAAACTGATATGAAGTAGCATTTTTGACCTGCTTTTGCTTCAGTTAAACTTTTACTTAAATCAGTGGTTAATTTAAAAATGTGTTAAAAAGCTTTTAAAAAATTCACTACTGTCTATCTTTGTGCGTTTATGTCTATAGTCGATGGCTTCCTGCCAGTTGGGCCAGGCTCCGAGTGCTGCAGTGTCAACACTGAAGAGAAAAGGCCAGAGGGGTGATGTAAGTATTGATACACTCCTTGAAATCACTGGTCACCCCCAGGAGACGCAGAGCTGCTTGTAATACAATAGCCGGAGGATGATTGTAAATTCTTGGCAGAGAGACGAGGGATGCCATTAAAAAGGCAAATGTGATTAATTTTTTGTGAGAATGCTCTCATGTTGCCGATTGTCAGTGAGGTCAGGCTAAAGGGATGTGACACAGAAATTACTCCCCCTCCCGGCTTCTAATGTGACTCGTCGCTCTGAGGAAATAGCTGGGAGATGGGGAGACTGACAAAAACACTCTCATCTAATAGACTATTTGTTCAGGGCTCATGTGGCAGAAATCTGGCTCAACAGTGCTAAGTGATCTATTGCTCAAACACCTCAGATCATTTGTAATTCAGCACAAGTGTGGTTTACCACAAATACCCTCTCAGGGGCTCATCGCATCTGTATGGATGAAAGAGAGATGCAATATATCTTTACCTTTTTTTAATCAAAATTGTCTTTAAATGTCTTATTTATGTGTCAGTGTTTTTCTTTAAACCTGCTCCAACTGAGACTTGCCCCCCTGTGGAGTGACATTTTCCAGGCGACACAGTGGTGCAAGCCACACTCAGTCCCTTCAAAAACACGGCAGGGCTGCAGCACTTCCACCGCTGCCTCTGTCTCTTTCTGTAGAAGTGCTAACAACAAAGGACAGGACCCAGGTCACATTAAAGGTTATGTCTGTATCCGTTTCATATAGTTTTCTTGCAAGTTGAACGTGCTGTAAGTATTGGTATGTATTGTCTCTAACTAATCAAACTACAGATAATTTAAATCAGCCAAAGTACAGCTGGTTTTTAATAGATTTAGCTTTTTCCCTCTCTGCAATAAAAGCCAAACACATTTCTGCATTTTTTCCCCTCTTATGCTTGCACAAAATAGTTATAGTCATGTTTATAGAGTCACAGTTTTTATTATTAAACCTTCTGTTATTTTTTGGCCTTGCTAACTACATCTTTCTGCTTTTCAATACTCAGCAATACAATGGCTTTTACATTTACTGGTTGTTGTTAAAATTAGTTTAAAAGCTAATTGAGTGGATCCAAAAATGAAGATGATTATGAGTAAAGCAAAACAACAAAATTAACTATAAAGTTGAGGGTCAAGTGCCACATTATCAAATGAAAACATCAGCAAACTAATCTACATTTTTTTCACATTTACATTTTGATGTTTGAGTCACTAATTAAATAATTGAAGCTGCTTTCAGGGAGGTGGAAGTTGAATCATATTGGGTGTCTATACTGATCGTATTAAATTGAAGTGTCTGTTCTCTAACTGAGCAAAGATTAAACTGATACCCAACTTTTAAAAATATGCACAGATAAGTCTTGTACATGGATGGATTAACCTTACATAAATTATCCCCAAAAGCGTCTCTTGCAAATTACAAGCTGCCTCAGTGAAACTAACAATCTTCTGAATGTCAAATTGATTATAAAAGTCATAAGCTGTCAGTGATCACAATTACATAATCCTTTCTCACTTGTAATCTTGGATTAGCACTCCGTTTACATGTCCTCTTCTGGAAGTAGCAATCCCACAGCTAAAGGCTGGCATTACACTCTGCTGCACATAATGCTGTAGTTTACTTAGTGGCTAACCTGCTCACGTTCCTGTACCCCCATTACCATGACCACCTTGAGATAAATGGCTCTTTCTCCCCTCTGCCATAAGGTTTTATATCAGACGACATGTGTTAAGTATATGGATGCAGGTTATATTGTTGCTGCGGACATAAAACAATCACTTTTGGATGTGTTTCAGGGCGCCCGCCTTTGGTGTGTAACTGCCGGCCGACCTATGTGCGCTGTGTTTATAGATGTAAGGATAGGACAGTGGCAGGTGACAGGTTAACTCTGCTGTGTAAATTCCTGGGCCGTGTATGATGTAGCCTGTGATCCCGTGGTCCTTGATTAGATCTGAGCTAGTAAATATCCTGTGATTAATCAAAAGGGCTTGTTCTGCGTGTAGCCTCCCTGTGTCACCTTCACAGCTGGGGAGCCGGGCCGCCTTGTTTACCGCACTCCACTTCCATCTCTTCAGGCCCCAGCCTTATTTTTTAATCACAACACAGACAGGGCTTGTTTGAAGGGTTCTGCAAAGCTACAACTCTGTACTATCACACATTAAGTTAAACATGATATTTCATTCAAAACCTTCGACAAGAGAAATACATATTTTTATCACTGAATTTCTATGTTATCGCACATATTTAAGACTTCAACAGACTTTATTTGTCTATTCCACTAGATGTGCAGGACACAGAGAATCTAAACTTTGTTCTTCTCCCTCTCCATGGCAGTAGAATAATATCACAAGTATAACATATATTGAAATATATCAAAAGAGTTACATTTTACACAACCAGTAAAAAGTTTTCATTTTTATTATTCGTTTTGCTAATGGTTATGCAGCCTCCAGATAATGCAAAAAGAACAAAAAATAAATAAAAGTCAAATCCACATCTCATTGCACTACCACCCTTGAAAATGAGCAAGAAGAAGAAAATCCTCAGATACCTGACCCTTTCTAAATCAAATGCACAAATAGATGGTCTGCCAGTTACTTACTTAATTATTAACACTCAATACCAAAAGAACAAAAGAATCAGCTCAACCTCATAACCTTCAAATATTCTATGTTTATACATTTTCTTGAACTGAAAAATACTTGCATACATCTTCAACTACTTTTGGACACACTTTCCCATTAAATCTAATGGGAAAGTGTGTCTAACTATTGACTGGTAGTGTACACTTTAGTATGTACATTAAAAAAATAAAAAAACAGTACAGTATACTGTGTAAAAAAATACTAAAAATATACAGTATGAATATTATAGAACAAATATACAATATTTTTTTTGTCATTTTTACTTTTCAAATTAGGTGTCAAGTGTCTATGATTAAAGTGTCTGGTGTTATAAGTGTCAAAGTGAGCCAGAGATTGTGGTTCGCAGGGTCATGGGGATACAAAGTTGGTGAAGGCAGGAAGAACAGAGGGAAGGGGAAATAGAGCTGAGAGAGAGTTCTCCATTTTAAGACACTTTCAAAACTAGAAAACATTTGGTAAATTATGTCAAGTTTTACTGTTTTTTATCCTTAAAAAAAATCTCAAATAAGAACAAATATTTTTTTCTGACTAATGAAAAAATGGGGTTAATGAGTCAGAAAGCATTTTATGAATTTTGTTGACAATAACATATATATAATAATAAGGCCGGCTTTATCGCTTAATGACAACGTAATTATCACTCAGACTGAAATGCACCCTGAAAACAGTGTCACTGCAGACTCGTTACATCCATGAAACATGTTCAAATAAAGGCCAACATGATAATGGGTGATTATAGTAATTAATAGACTGAACTAATTACTTTAGCCAGTTGACATTCATGTAATACAGAAGAGTAACTGGTGTGTGTTTGAGCATAGGGATTCCCCAACTGAAACGGACTAATTTCTAATTAACCATCCAGCTCTGCTTCCTTACTCTACCCATACCATTGTGTGATAGCTTGTGAAATAGTTATGTCCTACATGGAGGAGGAGGTATCATCTTAAGCATTTTAATTTAAAAATCGTGGCAACATTTCACTTGGAAAATGCCTTTTTGATGTCCTGACTTGCACATTGAGCACAATTTAACCGATTGCTTTCCACTTTTAGTTATGACCTTTTGATTGTCATCTGTAGACCATCTATGGACACGCATGTCATGTTAATAAAAGCATTCAAATGTGTATATCCCTCCACCACAGAACAAAGTCCAGACCTGTCTGGGAATATAGATCTCTAATTGCTTTTGCGAGGTGGTGCCACAGAACTGTGCCTCCCAGATGTCACATCTACCAAACCCCAGCGCACATCACTGTCAATAAGTCAGAGAAATCTCCCTAACAAGCATGCGATTACATAAATGTGTAACTGGCCTCACAGCCAGGAGACTGAACAACTTTCAAGGAGGCTTCATGTTTGATGCTCTGGGGTTACATTGCATTTTGAAATTAGGAAAAAAAGCTATTTTAGGAATGTGTCCAAGTGATGTCGGTTTTCTAATTTTGTCATAGTCAATTTTACAGTGGGGCCATGAGAGCGGGTGGCGATGGCGTGAAGTTTCTGAGTGCTTTGCAAAGAGGCGTGAGTGGGTTTGACAGGTTCAGTGAAATATGCACCAGTCTACCTTTTTCATTACATGAGCAGGGGCCAAAAATGCAAATTCAAGCTCCTCTATCAAGAGGTCGCAAGAAAAGTCACATCTCAAACAACTGGCTCCAAGTGGCATGGAAAATCTTACATCGGTGTCTCGCCCGTGTGGTGGGAGCTGATCAAATGTAACTATTTTTCTAAAATCATTGTTTACATGGCCTCACCATTGTCTCCCACGATCATCAGAGCAATAACCACCTCTGAAAGAGAGTGAACGATCGACTGAATCTGTCTCACGGCCTTCTCCTAAGAGGTGATGAATTGACTTAATGGTGGGTACACCACACAGCCACTCAGAGGGAGGAGTGAGAAGGGGTGTTAAATGACATGGTTTTATAGCCTATCAGCATTGTCATACTGCTGCTGTAATTTTTTTTCTGCACCATAAGACGGGTTGGATATTAGGCCCTAAGCTTGGTTAAACACACTCGTACATTGTGACTTGTGCTGCCATGTGTCATTGCCAGTGAGGAAGTTTAAAGACTTTATTAGTATGTTTTCATATGTTTGATAAGATGATATTCAGACAATATATCCTTTCACCAGTCGCCTAATCTGTCCATATGTAACTAGGATGACTTGATAAACTATCAGACCGACAACCATCAAATTTCGTATATTTAGTGACATCAGAGGATGAACCAAATTCAGCAGGGATCCTGATTTTCCCTTTAGTGTTGATGTAAGTGTCCATGCTCTAAAAAGATTTCTTTGCCATTGAAATGTGTTCTGCACATTCTCCATTATCATTTTTTTAATGAATCCCTTTTTTGTCTCTGACAACAATTTGGTCAAATTATTTAAACCTGAGCAAATATCTGTAAAGGATCTGCAATACATTGTGCTAACTTGCTAGTGGTTAGCAATTAGCTTGAATGGCTCTCTAAAAGCAGTTTGATTCCAACTCACAAACCCAACAGCATATAAATTATAGTGAACTGTCCACAGCAGTGTGAAGATACATATAATGCGATTATTATTATTTGAACCATTTCCAACACGCACACCAGAAGCAGTAAACAGTGTGACAGGTGAGACCCATTAGGGTGATATTCTCTTCAGTATTTACCAGCCTGTTCTACATGCAACTCATTATTTCTGATGAATTAGCAGGCTGATCAAAGTGATGTGTTACTATTTGTAAATGAGTGTGATGCACCTGTCACTAAGACTCATTTGCTTATAACGACCATTCACGGAATAAGTAACGACCTCTCTAATTTCAGTTAACTCCTTAACCGTCTGCTTTGTATTATTCTGCCATTTTCTTTGGCTGCAGATTAATTCCTCCTTTCATACAGTGCACACAGCCATCCCTCCTTCTGTATTTAGTTAGTTGTCTAACAGGTGATTAGCCTTAAAACGACTTGCTGATTGTAGTCATTGGACAGAAATTTTACCAGTTTCTTTTTATTCAATTCTTTAAATGACATGATAAACTTACAAAAGCAAATTGCAAGTTTTCATTTGAAGATTTCCTGCTTTTATGCTTGATCCATAAGAAAAAAACTAATAAACACTTGACTCTGAACTCATAAAGGATATTTTCAGGCATTTTCTGTCAGAAAATTTACAGACAAAATCACTGATGGTTTTACTTGTGATTAATTTGCTGCCGATGAATAGAAATTTGTCATACTATTTTTATTTCTCCAAATTTACCAACTTTGATATTCAGAAGTCCAAAAATGTAATTTGGGACATTGAAAACATGCAGTACTTTGTTTAACATAGAACCTTTTCTCCTTCACTATTATTTTTGCAGGAAAAAACAGGAGAAAATGAGCATATTTCAATAGTTTCCGATTAAAAGATATTGCCCTGTTACTTTAAAATGGGCCTGTTGTAATCTAAGACAAGAGGGTAAATGACCTTGAGCCATTTAACCACCATGTTAATTGTCTAATAATAAAATGTTTTTATTGTGCAAACGCCCTTTTCGTATAATTGAAATTCTCCCTATTTCCCCTCATCTTGGTTTTTATTTCTGTCCTTTTGCTGAGGCTGAATTCTCAGTGAAACAGACCCTAATGACAGAATAGGACTGTTTTCTCCATTCCTACATCTATCTACCTCCTCTCTTGTCTCCCAGCAAACTTTACATTTAAACCAGTCTCATTACAGCACAGATTACAGAGGCCTATTGGTCCTCATTAGTACCCACTGATTCTTGTTGAAGCCCATGTCCTAACATCTTTTAATTAGCATTCTGGAAATCTAATCACTGTAATAACTCAGATTAATCTCCTTTTGCACTTATCTTCTCTGACTCTCTTATTTTAGAATATTCTTGGCTTAGAGGCTCAAAGGCTGTTAAAGTGTGGGCTGTTGTCTGAGCTTGCCAGGTATGTGACCTGAGCAGTGAGGAGACCTTGAGGCGCTCAAATTGAAAGGGCAAACGTGATCTCCGGTTGGGATTTTCTGCACCCTAATGGACTTTGACCAAACTAAAACACCAAGACATACCTCTGAAAAGTGATAATGGATGTATTTTTAACACTTGTGTGCACATACAAGGTTGCTGTAGTGTGAATGTTAATGTTACATGTTGGTGACAGATGTAAACAGAGGCGCCGTGAGTTTTTCCCCCCTAAATGCTCCGTAAAGCTTTCACTCTGCAGCCAGGCTCTGTGGCGTGATGCGAAGTGAAAGCCAAGGCGGGGTTGGCACTAGACGGCCATTTTGTATCTGGTCTGATGCATGGTTTCACTGGGTGTCACTTTGGCTACTTATCACAGTCATTGGTAGCGGCGAGCAAGGCTGCGGATCTCATTAAAGCATGTTTCCTGCTATAGTTGCAGGGGTTAGCGAGGAAAGCATAACTTCAATTAATTTAAGGACATGTTTGCTGCTGTTTGTAATACTTTAAAGGGTGACTGCATTTAGAAATTTGATACTTGCATCTACCAGAGTCAAACAGGCCAGTGTTCCAGCACCTTTGTGTACAGACATGCGCTTCCTCTCTGCCAGGTATTCAGGGCAGACATGTTGGCACAGCTTTGACCATACAGAAAAAGGGTGCCAGTATGTGGTGGGATACAGACCCAGCATTTCCCAGCAGCAGCCCATGCCCCTCACTGCAGAATGATGAACGGGTACGCACACGTGCCACTCATCTGCTCATGCTTTCACACACCCTCGATTATTTGCAGAAACACAGAAGCAACCCTCCTAGTCAGGTCAATCAGGCTTTGGCATGACATCACACACTCACACAATCATACAAAGACAGAAAGACATCCTTACTGTAGCGCAGCATTATTCAGAGCCAGGTGCGGGAAGAAGGGGGAATAAGGTTGTGTTTATTAGCAGCTCCCTTGGTGTTCGCTAAATTGCCTTGTTTGCTCGGCACAAGCACACAAACAGATGCTGTCCTCTCAGCTCTGGGTAATTCTTGGGGTCTCTGGATATTTACTGAAAGGCCTACCCGTACCACACATGCAGCCTAATTTGTGCCAGTGCATAAGGTCTCTGCATACAAACACACACACACACCAGATCAGAAGACTTGGAAAAACTGGTTTGCTTGCTAATTTTGCGTTGACATTCAGAAGTACAGTCTGATTCATACCAAGAAGACATTGTCAGTCCAGTTAATTGTAGTTACCCCCCTACCGCAGACCTCACAGTCCACAACCCTCTCAGCGACACAATTTCACTCTTATTAAGAAAATCTGCATTTAGGAGGGACCAATGCTATCAGTCGAAATTAATCTGCTTTGACTGATCCCTAATGTGACCACATTCATCGAGTAATTATTGTCTGGATGGCTGTGCACCACCCTCATAACCACCATCCTCCTCCTTCTCCTGCCCCCACAAAAAGTGCTAGTCTTGGTTAGTGAATCCTCCTGCAGCAGGCTGGTTACAGTGGGTACGGCAGGCACGTCATTAAGCGCTTGATCAGTGAGTCGTGATTGGCCTGCCCAGTATTATTGTGATTAACGTCCACCCGGCGGACGACTGTCCTGTTGTCACCAGTGGTGCCATCTGAGATCTTGAGACTCTGGGATGAGGGCCAGTGGAAGAACCTGGTAGTTTGGCAGCACATAACTGCTCCACTCCAGTAATGGCTCCTCTCTAAAAAAACAAACACACACACACACACACACAAACACACATCTTTTTTCATGTCAGTCAGAAAATCGAGCGCATGTAACGAGTGCAGCGCTCTTTCCATGATGCTATGTTTTGTCTGTGTGTCTGCTCCGATTAGTTAACCCTCTGCCTCTTTTGCAGCTTGCATGCTTTGCTGCGTTCCCATCAGGCCACATGCCTTTTGTCTCTGGAAGCTCCTCTTTCTTTTGTGCCCACGTGTCCCTCTTTCATCTCACACCTCCTTGACCAACGGAGTCGAAACGACTGCAGCTGATTATTTTAAAGAAGCCAGTCTAAGAGAATATGCACATTGTAACTGTACGTCAGATTAGATCACAGCAAGTGGGGTAGCCCTGCACTGACCCCCGTCTCCTCTACTCAGACAGTCGCTTGCTTACACGGAGGGAGCTTTTGCAAACAGGCCTGTGCACCAAACTCTAGTTGATGTCTCACTGCTCCAGCTCTCTGAACATAAGAAAATACTGAGACGAAAGCAGTTCAAATGGAGGACTTCATCTCAAAGTGCATTGATGAGACAAAGTAAAGAGCCTATTTGGGAAGAAATCATAGAATTTATAATGTTTACACGATTTACAGTGTGATATTTATTCTAAACTGTGGCTTTGGAGAAGTGGAGATTAAGCTATTTCTGCATCTGTATGTGTGTTTCATTTCTTTGTAATTACTCAACTAAACTCAAGACCCCCTTCTTGTGGCTCTCATGCATCCGCTGGTGGAAAAGAGTCAGTTTTGATTATAAAGTAAACGCTGGAGCATCAGACAGGGGGGGTTACATGCTGATATGCATTCTATCAGGATGATTTATGCAAATTATGCACATTATTCCCGCAGGAATCTCTCCTCTGAAAGTGCCAGGATAAATTGCCGGAAATTAGCCATAAAATTCACTGTGCAGGGAGTGTGAGGTGAAGGCCGCCAAGGAGCCAAGGACATTGGGCCGCTGTGGTTACGCTTGGTCTGACCTGCCTCCCCCATGCTTGGCATTCATGGTTGTTAAAGACCTCCGCTCAGACAGATACACTGAAGCCTCGAGTAGCACTCGGCACATCAGGAAGATCAGCCGAGCAAGTGTTACACTAAGGCGGGGTTTTATGCTCCAGTAACGTGACAGATTTTCAACAGAGGAACACGGATTGTCCGCTTTTTCCTTCGCGTGTTATAGACTTAAATCCACTTCAAAGATTCATATACATGTAGACTCCCGAGAAAAATGCAACTGACCTAAAACCCAGTCGGTGTTTTTTGAGTATGTTTTTATGTCCTTGTTTATAATACAGTTGACCTTGTTCATCTTAATCTTCAGATAACACTCCAATCTGAAACCTGCCCAGCAATCAAGTAATGAATAGTGGTTTGAACAACACATAAATAGCTAAGCTAGCTGCCTGTATCGCAGCATAGAATTGTGGTCGCAGTAGATAATGTCTTATTTATTGTGTGTGTGTGTGTGGAAGAAAAAGTGTGTATGTGTGTTAAAATGAGCAGTGAGTGATTCTCTGTTATTGTGTCATCCTCATGACTTTATTTTAATGCGGAAGCCAGAGTTAATGAATATCACAGAGTGAAGATGAAATCCACCTCGCCTTGACTTTAATGAACCTTGAGAGGGTTAGGATCTGCATATTGATAAGGACAAGTGATCTCTGTCTCACACACACACTTGCAAGACCCACAGAGCAGACAGAGGCTTCGTCGGGCAGCAGTTTTTAGCCGCGGTTTGGTTATCTTTTAAAGGTGTGAACGTGTTAAAGGTTTGCGTCAGCGTTCGGATGAGCTCAGTGCTGTTTTCGCTTGCTCACATGATCCACAGTGGCTGCTGGGTCAATGTGGGCTCACATCAAACAATGGCACATAATCTGAATGTTAAGGTCACAGAAATGGAAAGTTCACAGCTTTCTTGATCAGTGTGCAGTTTTTTTCACATATACACTGTTCTATACTGTTTCATCAAACTAAGATGATCTCATGATTATGATAATGGGAAATAAACACGTTATTTGTTTTTTTGATCATGATGCATGTCTCAACTTCTCAGAAATAGGGATCGGAAACAAAGCTTGAAGGCTCTAAGCCACAGCAGCACAGAATAAAAACTATTCAGCAGAGTTGTCTCTAGACGGCATTCATAATTTCACTGCTCTTTGCACGACAAGCACACTTTATTTCATTGCACCTGTTTGTGTTTGTTCAAATCTGTGCCGAAATATTGTGGACTAAAAACAACCTGTAAAGCAGCAAAACTCACTCCATCCACAACAAATTCCTACGCTCTGCTGTGAACACTTTAATCCCAGAGGAATAAAAGAACATCAGATTACAGCGTCAAACAGAGCCACTGGTAAACAGGGATTAGAGGATTGGGTCTTTAAACTGATTAATATGGAGGCATTTGGAATATTAGAGATGTTACTCAACAGTAGTATTCCAGATGAGAAAATAATCACACTTCACTACGTAATTTTGTCCCTTGTTAGTGGGCTGAGCGCACATATGTTTGCCTGACCTCAGGCCATCCTAAAAGAAAAAAAACAACATTTCACATATATTGATATAGAAAATAAAACTGGTTGGGTTTTTCTATACGAAGGAAAGCTGCCTTAAATGAGAGTCGTTGTTATGTTTCAGGAAGGAAAAAAAGGTTAAATATTTTAAGCTGGTTAGTTTAGTTTTTTAAGACACAGCAAATTATCTCTAAATGTACTCTGTAAAATTCACTTATATGAGGTATTTCTGAATCTGCAAAACTGAACAAAATTGTGAGCTGATAAGAGTGTTACTAAACTAATATTAGTTTCCTTTCAGACTTGCCCTTAAAAAAAACAAAAAAACAACCTGTTCCTTATTTAATGGATAAAGGGGGTGAATATGAGCATTTCCAATAAAAGTTGGGACCATATAATTGGTGCTATTTCAGTGTTTATTCCTGCTTATAATTCAAACCTTAAAATCCAAATGGGACAGTTTATCACTATTATAGTTAAAGATGCTTCAGCTCAGCCGGAGGGTCTATTGAAAACAAACAAAGCATGCAAGCTGTACAATAACTGAGTTACAGTTTTTATTAATGAGGCTCATTAAGTATCTGTTAGAACTAAAAACTAGATTGATTTAAGAAACTACTTAAATTAGGGGGAAAAATCTTCTTCTAAAGAGCAGCATAATGTTTCCTTTACAATACATCTGTTTAATGCAGATGATGATGGAGGTTAAATAATAAAAAGAGCCGGGTTGTTGTAGTTGACCCCCTCAGCTGCAGTTGTATTAGCCTGCATTATGTGTGCACAACAAGAACACAACATTATGCATTGCTATCAGTGGCCTGACAAAAATGAATTACGGTACCTCAGCCAGTGCAGCACATATATCTTTATACACAACGTATGATACAGCATGGATGAATCCATTGCCAGAGTTTTGCCTGTTACTGATATGAGGAGGACATTTCAATTCTGTGCACTTATGTATATTTTGACTTTAATGTTTATCATCTTTAGCATACATCATCAGCCTGTTATGAATAGACACCCTGCTGGACCTTGATATGGTAAATTGGACACTTTGTGGTTTATGAAAGAGGTGTTTTTTATCTTCCACTTCTATTCATGAGCCATGAATCTCCCTGTAATGCCTCTTAAAGGCATTACAGGGATAATTCATGAATAAAAATGATGTTTTTTATATGACTTGTGGCTGTGTTCTGTAGCCATTGACAAAACATCCTGGTTTTCCTGCTTTAACAAGACCTCTTTCAGGTCCAATGTAACACATCAGGGACTTTTCTCAGAACATGACATCTCATCGGCTGGCGGAAATTCATCCCCACATCAATGGGACTATGATGTGTTTTTCTTATAAATGCATTACTTAGTTTTTTCTGTTGTACTTTTAAAATGTACTCTACCTTTGCACTGATATAATTTTTCTGTTTTGTTAGAGGTTGTGTTGTTTTCCACACATATGGTTTTGTTTCACCCCTGGGGAATCTCTTCTTCTGGACTAATGTGAATATTAGTATGGGTTAAACGCTCCACTCATTTGTGCATTAATAAATATTGCATAATTAATGTTTTTTTGTAAAGTCTGTTTCTATCAGCAGGAAGATGGAAAAAATAAAGACATCTCTGTGTTCTAACGTTAGGTTAAGTCCTGTAACAGGAGTTGCTTTTAGTCCCAACTTGATTAAAAGCTATTCTGTAAAGATTCAAGGCATTCAGGAGTGTGATGGGATTAAATGGGACACTGTAATGACCCTGTTGTCGTAATAGCTCACACACACAGAGCTTAGACCGGAGACTAGCAAACATAAGAAAACGGGAATATTATTGTACACTTCCACAAATAAAACATCTTTATCATTAAAATAATTGAAAACTAAATATATATATATATATATATATATA